>JAASFQ010000593.1:0-18373 GCA_023333845.1 Globisporangium polare | reverse complement strand
CCCTCCATAATGGACCACATGGAGTAAAAGGGACGCAACGCACATGCTGGCCGCTTGGGCTTCTCCCCCAGCAATCGGGACGTGATCGCAGTGAAGACGAACGTGAGCGAGTTGCAGATCGGCACCGCATTCGAGATTTCTGTGCGCAGCGTAGCCATGGACAGCAGTTGATGAGCAGTATGTGCTGCTTCTTTTCTTTCAATGGGCCACTGGTCGTCCCTGTTGAGCCAAGGAGGCGTGCTATAGCCTCGAATTGGTATGTACGTTCCTCAGTGAACTCCCCACGTATCAGTGCTGGAGGAGCAGATAGAGAACACTTCATATCAAGAAAGGGGTTAACAAATCATATTGGAGGCACTGAACAGGCCTTTAGACAGGGTTGAACGTGTCCACGTAGCGAGCACGCAGGTTGGCGGCCGCGTTCGCGGGCTTCTTGCTGGGCTTCGTAGTCATCATCCGTATCCTATCGGCCGCTACAAAGTACTGCTGCTGTTGCTGTGAGCTACCGCTACTGTCAGCCATTCTGGTGGACGTTAAGAAGTCATCTTCGCCATCACCACCGCCTTCGAAGCTCCTCGATGCAGTGAGCGTCGCGGGCCGCTGCAGCTGCAACTTGGCTCGCAGCAGCTCTGCTTCGATCTCAGGAGGGGGCCTCAATGGCTCGTAGCGATGGAGTGAGTCCTCAAACGAGGACGTGTCGTCGTCCTCATCGTCGCTCTCCACATTGGCGTCTTGTTTGCGCCCCTCGTCGTCTCCATATCCTTGGTCATTGAGCTCGTCCTCCTCTTCGACTGCTTCTTCTTCTTGCTTGGGCTTTGCGCTGAAGCCTGAGAGCAGCCAGTCCTACATTAGCGGGGTGGGCACTTGATCAGTTATTTGGCCACACAATACAGTATGTTCACATCGTGTCCACTTTGGCGAGACACTTCAAAGAAAGCGTCCACCTCGCACCTTCCACGACGTCTTGCTCGCACTTGGACGCTCTCGTTCCCCTGCCTGATTGGGGTTGGAACTGCTCTTCTCGTGATCCCCATTCTCCGCTCGACTCGCGGCGTGGCGCTCTGGCTCCTGCTCCTCATCGTCATCTGCTTCTTCCGCCTCGTCTCGCTCTTCAAGCGCCCGCTGCTCCATCCCTTCAAGCAGCACGAGCGTCTTTCTCATCGGATGTTCGTCCACCAGGTCGTCAAACTTGTGGCGCAGCGGCGAGCGGGTCTTCAAATTCGCCAACGGCGTGAGCGCGAAGCTGTTGGTCGCGAGCGGGTCGACGCCGTACTCGAACAAGATCTCGACACAGTCAGCGCTGCCGTCCCAGGCCGCCAGGTGGAGCGCCGAGTCACCGTTCGCGTTCACGACCGAGAGGTTCGCGGCGCTCTGCAGCAGGAACTTGGTGCACTCGTAGTGGCCCTGCGAGCACGCGACGAGCAATGGCGTGTTGCCCGCCTCGTCGCGCACTTCCACGTCCGCTGCGAACTCGCACAGCAGTTTCATGGCGTCCAGGTCGCCCAGCTCGCACCTGAGTCAACAACAGCAGCAAGCAAGAAACAAGCACGATCTAGTGGCTCGGTGATTCGTAGAGCGATGCAATCATTGGTGGCGCACGTACGCCAAGTGGAGCGGCGTGCCTTTCTCGCCAATGTCGCGCACATTTGCGGCCATCCCGCTGAGCAAAAGCCGCTGCAGCTCGGCGAAGTTGCTCCTGCGGATCGCCATGAACACTTCGGCTGGGCTCGCATCCGCCACCTGGGTGTTGTACGTCGGTCCAGCGGTAGCTGGTTTGTACAGAGCGTTGATGCTGCTGACAGCCTGCTGGGGTTGTTGCTGCTGTTGTCGTTGTGAAGAGGACACTGGTTGTCGCTCGGCAGCGACGGCCATGTTCTCAAAGAACTTGTTCCAGACGGCGCCGACCCGAGACGGAGATATCGGTGGCGTGCTCGTCGCAGCTGTCTCGTCCAGGGGGACAATATCGTCTCCCTCATTGTCATTGTCGTTCGAGTAATAGTGCTCGCCTGACTCCTCGACGGGTGTCAGAGTCCTAGTATCCTCGGCGCCGTAATACTGTGGGTACTCGTACGATGCAGCCGTCGTCGCATCATTGCCTGGGTTTCCTCGGTCTAGTTCTCCATACTGAGTGTAGTAGTACTCATCATCATCATCATTACCACTGCGAGAGCTCTTCTCCTCACTGAGCTCCCGGCTCTGCTGTTGTTGCACCTGCTGCTGCTGCTCAAACTGCTGGCTCCACGTCGCCTCCAACTCGCTTAGCGTGACCACGAGCCTCGCGTTCTCATCTGTCGTGGTGCTCAAGTGAAGCTGCAACTGCTCTTCGTAGTGACTGTGCTCGGCGCGCTCGCGTTTGAGCTTCTCCTGCGCCGTTCTGGCGATGGAGTCGAGCATCTCGCAGCGTGACGCCAGCGCCTGGTGGGACGCGCGAAGGGTGTCGAGCTCCAGTTGCTGGGCACTGAGCAGCTCCTGGGTGCGAGAGAGCTCGTCGCGCTCCTACAATGCAACATTCAGTGTTCAATATTAGCCCAGTTGTGACGCAATCCATAGATGGCTGATCATGAATGGGGCTTGAGCGTGTACCTTGGTGAGCTCCTGAGTGACACTGGTGCTCTCAGCAGTGAGCTGCTCGATCTGAGCGCTTTGCTTGTCGTCATTGTCACGGAGACCCTGCGGTAGCAAGCCATCAACCACCAGGTCATTGAATGGTTATGATCTGAACTAGAACCGCCGCTTTTCATGCGAACAAACCTGAAGCTCCAAGACCAGTGAGCTCATCCGCTCGCGCATCTCATTGCAGAACTGGTACATAAACTGCTGAAGCTCCGGTCGCTCGTCACCAACGCTGGGCAGCAGCTGGAGAAAGTATGCCTGGAGCTCGTCCAGGTCTGCTGCCGTGTCTCCTGAGCCTTTCATAGCTAAACCCTCCGGTCTCCACTCGATTGCCTCGTAAACGGGCTCATCAGTGGGCTTAGCCTCTGGCTCCCTGTTAGTGATCGAGGTTGTCTGCAACAACTGGATGCACTCGACCTGGTTCTCCATGATGCTCAGCACGAGCGGTGAGCGACCGAGCGAATCTTCCACGTCCGTCGCGGCGCCGTACCTTAGCAACGCCCGCACAGCGTCTACGTACCCAGTCTTCACCGCCAGGTGCAGCGGCGCCTCGTTGTCATTATTACCGCCGTCCAGCAGAGAGGACGAAGAACTCGAGGATGGGTTGACTCCAACCAGGTCCAGCAATAACAGCAGCGCGTCGGGACTCTGCGAGGCAATCGCCGCGTGCAAGAGCGAGTTCCCATCTCTGTCAGTAGTGCTCACTTGGGCTCCGTACTCGGCAAGGAGCTGCATGAGCTCCACGTTGTTCTGTCGACACGCAGTGAAGAGAGGGGACAGTACTGCTGATGGTGAGGAGGAGGCACTCGTGACGCCGTCGGCTCTTGCGCCATAGTAGAGCAGCAGCGACGCAGCGAAGACATTGTCGCACTGACAGGCGACGTGGAGGGGTGTTAAGCCGGCGTCGTTGACCTCGTGGAGACTGGCGCCGGACTGCAGCAAAGTCTGCAGCTGACTCGCGAATGGCTCAATACCTGCAACAGCAGCGAACAGCGCGTCTTGCGAGCTCGATGGTGAAGACTTGGTGGTGGTTGCGTCGCTGGTGGTCCTCACCTGCGCTGTAAGTGCTGGCGGGGGCGTCCACTGGGACTCCTGGGTCTGCGGATTGTAGTAGTAGGTCACGCCAGCGTCCGTGACGCACGTGGTCCAGTCATTTCCAGCCTCTTGGGCAATTGAAGACGGTTGAGTGAGGCTTTCATCAGCACTACCGCTAGTTGAGCCAATCTCTGCCACTGAAGCTTCATCTGGAGTGGTGGTGGAGGTGGTTGTCTCATGGGGAATGCTCTCGTGCACTTCGGTCAGGAACGCGTGGCGCACAGTGTCCGCTACCGGACTCAGTGGAGGCTGGTGCTTTGAGAGCTTGGCCTCTGCGGGACTTTCACTGAACACTGGGGCTTGAGTTGACGAGCTCAAATCTGCGGTTGTCTCCAGCTCAGTGACTGACTGCTCCTCTTTGTTGGGTGGAGACACGCAGACGAGCGAGTCGTCGTCCGTGTCGAGGTCCTTTTCTTCGCTTGAGTCATCTGTTGGCCGACCAGATACCTCGGCGACTCCTGGCTGGACGAGCGAGTCGTCATCGATGGCGTTTGATGACTCTGCAGTCGCTTCTGCTGCCTCTGGTTGGGCTGCAGGTGACACGTCAACGTCTGCAGCCGCCTGGCCGCCCTCCTTGTCTGATAGCTCGACTACCACTGCTGACTGGTTATATATGATCTCCAGCAGAACCTCGGGCAGACAGGACTCGAGGGATAGCTGAGGCTCCCGTGTCACGACTACGCTGCTTTCTTCACTGCTGAGACCACGACCACCAGCTTCTTCATCATATTTCTCCACTCTATCAGCACTGCCTGAAGTCGCCAATGAAACCTGAAGCACCGAGCTCTGGTTGTTGCCGGTGTCAATGTGCATCTCTTGAGAAACGTGCGTGCTTGACCCTCCCGTTGACGAGCGCCGACCTGCTCTCCTCGAGCTGCTCCACTCGCTGCTCGCGCTGCCAGCCACAGGTCGGATATACTCCGACAGCCTCGCGGGCAGTGGATGCGGTGGTGGCGGTGGCAGTGGCGACTGATACGCCAGGCTCCCTGTTGGCCCTGGGGACATGCAGCCGTTGTGAGCTGTTGAGGTCGAAGCCGCTGGCGGAGGCATCGGCAGCAGCTGCTCTGGGACTGAGGCATCGTCGCGCAAGGCAGAAGTGATCCCACTCTGCTCTACGTGGATCGCTGGCAGCTGCACGACGCTACCAGCGCCCTCTTCTTCTGTGTTCCTCATGGGCACCGGCAGGAAGGAACACAGATGGATCGCTCTTGCTCGTTTTGAGAGCGAGCGCGTCGCTTCAGGGTGCTCGAGATTAAATCGCTGCTTGAGTGATTTGTTAGTTCATATCCGGACAAGGCCAAAATCATGACAGAAAACATTCCGAAGTCGTGATTCGATTTTATCAAAGCAGCTCTTTTTTGTCTTGTTGAGTGATAAACAAAACCCTTTTTGCTTCTGGCTTGAATTGGAGCTTTTGAGTTGGTATTTGGAGGAAGGGCACACCCTTTTGAAGAACGACGAGGACCACAGCGAAGCGAACAAGCGATGAAGCTGCGCGTGCTGACGTACAACGTCTTCTTCGAGCCCGTGTGCCTGGAGCCGCGCATGAAGGCCATCGGGCGCGTCGTCGAGCGCGCACGGCCCGCGATCGTGGGCTTCCAGGAAGTCACGCGCGACTCGCTCGCGATGCTCAAGAAGCAGGCAAGTTGGTGAACACCGCGTCAGCCGCCTTGTCCATTTCCAAACCCACGATGCTTACTAGCGTGTACTGCCATACTTAGCGCTGGACCAAGTTCTACGACTGCAGCGTGGACGTGGCGCCGCCGTTCTCCGAGGCATACTTCGTCGTGCTCTTCAGCGCGCTGCCCGTGCTCGCGCTCGAGACGCTGCCGTTCGCCAACTCGGGCATGGGCCGCGAGCTCGTGGCCATGCAGGTCGAGGTGGCACCGGGCAAGAGCCTCTTCGTGGGCACGTCCCACCTGGAGAGCATGCCGCAGTTCAGCCGCACGCGCGTGGCGCAGCTCAAGGAGGCCATGTGCTTCCTGGAAGAGCGCGTCGAGACGAGCAATACTCAGATTGACAAGAGCGCTACGAGCAAGACGTGCCTGGGCGCGATCTTCATGGGCGACACAAACCTCATGCGGGCGGACATGAAGGTGCTGGACTCCCGTTTGGGGGGTGCGGTTGCGGACCTCGAGGTGGAAAAAGCCAAGAGTGCGCGCTCCAAGTGCCGGAAATGCGGCGAAACTATCGCGAAGGACACCGTGCGCGTGGGCAAAATGGCGAAGGACACGCTTCCTGGCGGCAAGACGCTCGAGATCCGCCTGTGGTACCACGAAGAGTGCTTCTTGGACACGGCCACAGCTGAGGAAAAGCAGGTGTTGCAGAGCCTGGGGGCTTCGAATGGCTCAACGTCCGGATCGGAAGCCAGCAATACGACCACCAGTATGATTGACCTGGCGACGCTGGGGTTGCCCTCTGGCTGGAAGGACCTGTGGCTCTCTGTGGACGGCAACACGGAGGAGAACGGCTGCACTTTCGATGGGAAAACGAACGCGCTCGTGACCAGCAAGGCGTTCCAGAGCCGCCTCGACCGCATGTACTTCTACGCTGGCGGCCCCACGCCACTGCGAGAGGCCTTCGCTGAAACTTCCTCTGCTGTGCTCGAGAAGATTGAGGTCGTCGGGAAGGAGCCCATCGGCGACGGACTGTGGCCCTCGGACCACTTTGGACTGCTAGCGTCCTTCAAGTTTGATGATGAGGGAGGCAACGACAACAACGAGAAAAAGGAACAAAACAGCAGCAGCACCAAGACCTCCTCACAGGAGGTGAAGGAAGCCTCACAGTCATCCGCTAGTGGTAGTCCACGGAGGAAGAAAATGCGAGAAGCAGCAGAAGCCAGAGTCGCTGCTGCATCTGCTGGGACGTCAGCGAACACGGCAGTGGAGATCGAGTGATGGATGAGAGAGTGAGTGCAGGTTTTGTTATGAAGCACGAACGTGAAAGGTTGTTATTCATATGAGGTAGGTGACATATCGTAGGCTCGTCCAGTGACATGACGAAGAGGAGCCCGCCACCAGCTTCATACCTCTTCAGAGTACTCGCTTTGGTCTTGTATGAACTTTCCTAGGGCTCAGTGCCCTTGGACGCCGCTGGAGTACCGCGTGGAGGAGGCGCCCCGCCGGTCGTCGTTGTTGTCGTTCTCGCCGTTGTTGCTGCCGCCTCGGTAGCTGCTTTTCCGCCTCATCTTCATGAGTCCAGCGGCGCCACCTCCGATCGCGGACTCGGGCTCGCCGTCTCCGTACAACGCGCTACTGTTGCCTTTCCGAGACCCCTGCTGTTCAAGCCAGATGGGTACTTGCTGCTGCTGTTGCTGGCTGGCAGGATGACTCGAGGCCCCTCGACTGCTTTCGTCCCGGTCTCCGCGGTGCTTCATCACCACGTACGAGCCGTCGTTCATCGAGTCGTCGTCACCGTCATTGTCTCCAGATCTCCGAGCCTTCCCGGGGGCCGAGTGCGGCGGCGGGAACACGTCGACAGCCATTTTCGACTCCTCCACAGGAACAGACCGTGGCGGTCGCAGTGCTGCAATACGCCGGACATGGGACGACCGACTGCCACGGACACAGGTCGCGCCGTCCGCATTGAAATGGTCGGCGTTGTAAGCTGCGTCGCCATCATTATCGCCATTGTCGCTAAGCAAACTGCGCAGACGCCGCTGGAGCGCTGCTGAACAGCTGTCCTGGATGAACCTTTGGAGCTCCTCGGGTCGCGTCTCCCTCAAGAAGCCCATGATCTTGAGCGACGCTGCTCGAATGGACGGGCTCGGATGTGTGACACACGACCCCAGGAACGGGACGACGTTCTCTACGCCCAGTGGCTCGCTCGCCGACTTTGAAGAAGTCGAGGTCCCACCGGACGACTTGCGCCGTGCCACTGAGCTGCTCGAGTGAGCTTGCTCGCTAGCACTAGAATCTGCCATCAGGTCGTAGAGCAGCTCGAGTCGCACCATCGTCTGCCACCGCAGCTTCGTGACTGCGATCTTCTTCACGCGCTTGGACTTCTCGTTCACCAGGTCTTTCTGCTCCGGTGCACTCAGCAGCGCATTGCAGACAGCGCTCTTGCCTGCTGCGTTCTTCATCGCGACGACATGAAGTAGTGATTGGGCTCTCTCTCGCACGCGGACGCTCTCGTTCGCAGTCTGCTGGACGATACTGCGGATGGTCGAGCCGAGGATCAGGTGCACGCCCCACTCGCCCCATGGGATCGCGTACTCTGCACACACGACTCCGTTGCTAGGTGGATCAGCGAGAAGCTCAAGCAGCTCGAACGCTGATAGACACACCGACGGCGTCCCGTCCAAGAGTAGCTGCTTGACTAGCAGACACGAGATCTCCCACGCGCCTTTGAAGTTCGAATGCCGCGGCGACGCGAGGTACAGGTCCATGAGTTTGTCGACGCCCTGACACCGGGAAGCAGACGAAATCGACGTGAGTAGCGTCACGATCTGGCTGCCGCAGATCTGCGTCAGTTTGTTCACGTCCAACGCTAGGGACTGCTGCCGTGCGCTGTCAATCTCTGGCGCACTCGACTCACCAGAGCCGCCATCACCACTGAACGCTTGTGGGAGTGACTTGTTGATCTGCACGACGCTCCTCGTGATCGCCTCACGGATCGCAGGCTTCGTCTGCGCCAAGAACCCGTTCAAGTCGATGCCTTTCCCATACGACTCGTCATTACCTCCATTCGTGACTTCGTAGATCGCTGCATAGGTCGCGATCGCACCATTGCGGACATCGACGTGCTTGTTCTCGAACGCTGGGCGGATCAGATCGAGGATTGACGCGAGATCGGGACGCGCTGTTGCTGTTGCTGACGATGAGCTGCTTGTTGCGTTGTGGGCTTCTTTGATCAGTAGCGCGAAGAGCTTGAGGAGCTCTCCGGCGAGTAGAGGGGACGAGGCTGTTGCTGAAGACGAGCTCACCAGCTGCTGGTATTTGTCCACGAGCATCTTGCACATGCGAGCGTGGCCAATGTGGCTCAAAGAAGCCAGCGAATGCAGCAACGTGAAGCAATCAGAGCGCAGTCGCTGCTTCGTGTCGCTGAGCTTCTGCATCACGAGGCCCACGACGTTTTCCAAGATCGCGTCAACGTACTCGTGCGTGGATGTCACTAGAGGCACGAACTCCGTCGCGATGATCTGGAAAAGCCGCAGCGAGCACTGGAAAACACGCGCGACAGTGTCGTTTAGCCCCAATTCCAGTGCCATGGTCATCACTCTCAAGCGCTCGATCGTCTTTGGCAGAGCCTTGTCTGCTGGGGTTTTCCCATTCGCAGTGCAGATCACTTGACGCTCGATCTCACGGATTGCTGCCTCCCTTTGAGCCCAGGTTTTGTCGAGTAGGCAGCGCACGAGCTCTTCGCCGAGACTGTCGATGATAGTTGCGTACTGCTCCTTCTGTTCGCTTGTTAGTGCCGTGCCGTACGGAAGCGCGGCAGGCTGGGACTGCGAGGCACTCGCCTGTGCAGCTGAACTGCTGGACGCTGAGAGCGAAGTGTTGGACAGCGCTGGGCGATGCTTGGTCGACGAACCCGATGCAGTCGGTGGTCGAATGCCACCAGATGTTCCTGGACGAGAGGAGGGCTCGGCATCGAAGTCGTCCACCTCGTCCATGAGCAGATCCGCTTCCAGGACGCCTTTCTCGACCAGCTTGGAGATAATCTTCTGTCGCGACGCGCGTGCCAGAGCGTCCAGAAACGGCATCGCGGCCGCTCGAGCGACTTGCAGCGTGTCTGCAACGATCTGCAGCGACACCTGCCGCACGTTCTGGTCCTTGTGCTCACAAACCTGTAGCGCAGGCTGCAACACACTTCGAATCGGGAGTGCTCCCACTTCCCCCGTCGAACTCTCCTGTACGCCAAACTCCAGAAGCAGCTTGGAGATCAATCCGAGCTTGTTGGTCAAGTAGATCGCGGAGAGTGCTTGCGGCGAGGCACTACGATCGCAAGCGATCATCTCTTCAAGAAGGAACTCGGGTCCAATGGAATTCGACTGGCGGGACAGCAACAGGAGCGCGTCCTCGGTCGTCACGTGGAGTCGCGTCTTTGAGTCGCCCAATTTGACCAGCAAGCGTGGAATGAGCGGCCGCATGAGGTCCTGAAGACTTGACTTATCGTGAGCGTTGGCAACTGATCCGTCGAACGCGATTGCAACCTCCATTAGCAACGACACACCCGCCTCAAAGACTGAGTTGACGCGATCTTGGAGCGCTTGCAAGAGCGTTCGCTGGACAGCTCGAAGCAGGATGCGTTGACGATCACCTCCAGTAGAAGACTTGGAGTCAAACGTCAGCTGACGAGTGTCCACTTGGTTCTGCAAGAAGCTCAGGGCTTCAACGCGAGGCGCCCACGCGTTTGAAAACAGACAGCGCGCCACTTTCTCTCCAAAGCATTCCAGGATCTCGACAGCGTCGTCCTTGTTCTGGTCCTGAATCGGCTCAGCGTACGGCAGGTCTTCTTCCTTCTGCGCGCTCTTTGCACGCGGTGACATCGCGGGTGTCAGCACGTCAAACATCGTATTACTGTTATTGCCAGCTTTCGGGGCCGCCGCTGCGCGCTCTTGGCCATTCTCCGCCGAGGGAAGACTGTTTAGGCGCTTGCTTGACTGAAGCGCGTTCCTCAGTCCGTTATTGATCTTTGCCTGGATGGAGGGCTTCAGAGGTTGGTTCTGCTGCTTGAAGATCGACTCGCCCCAGCTCTTCATCTGCTCGTAGATTTCGTCCACGGACCCGCTCATTTCTGCCATTCACAGTTCACTATCAGCAACAAGCTGATAACCCAACAGACAGAGTCAAACAGCACATGAGATGCACTTACCAGACTGTTCGCACCGGATCAAAAGACACTGGACCAGCAAGTCGATCGCCGCTGTTCGGACGTGGACACTCGAGTTCTCGAGCGCGGCCATGCTGATCTTCAGTGCGTCTGCGAGGTTCAGCCCGCTCGAGGCTTGGTCCAGTCGGTACTGACTAGCGATTGTGTTCAGGATCTTGATCGAGACTAGTTGATGGCGCCATGAGACGCTTCCTGAGGTCGTTGATGTCGAGCTCTCGGTCGCTTTGGATGGCGAAATCAGTGCGGTCGCTGGAGAACTCGACGTGATCTGCGAGATCTGAGTCGTCAGGTACCTCGTGAGATCCATGCTCTTGCAGATCAGGTACAAGAGCGAAGCCACCGCCTCGCTGGCGTCCTTCTCGTTCGAGCCCGCACCTCTGTTCAGCAACGCGTTGGCGATTTCATGGATCGCGGGGCGATCTCGATGGAACTGGAGTGTGTGGAACTCTTTCTCGCTCATCACGGCGTTAAACGCTGCTTTCAAGAGCGAGTTGCAGCAGCAAGAGACCACCTGGGACACGGCGTCCTGGAGCCCGAGCACCAGCATCTTGCACGCGCCGTCGAAGAGCTTGATCGCGGCTTTCCCGTTCGTGACGCTTTGGAAGCACAAGCTGGCTTCGTTAATCGCGTTGACTCGAGATTTCCATGCTCTGCTTCGGAATCCGCGGCTGATGTCGTTTCCGAATGCACTTTTGACACTCTCGAGAGCCCTCTTCCTCTCACGTCCTCCAGGGGAGCTGTCGTCGTCATCTTCGTTGTCATCATCGTCCGCATCAGCAGCGGCTTCGATGTCGTCGTCCTCGTTGCCATCACCACCATGCTCATTAGGCAAAAGCGTTGACAGCATGGAGGCATCAGCGACATCGACAGGAGTTTTACCCTGATCGTCGCACGCATGGACGTCGCCACCCGCTTCCAGGAGGATCTTGACGACGTTTTTGTGATTCTGTGAGCTCGCAAAATGAAGCGGCGTCTTGCCATTGCGTCGAGTTCCAGAGAGCTCGGCGTTGCATTCGACGAGGAAGTTGACGATGTCCTCGTGGCCTTTGAAGCACGCGATCTGCAGCGGCGTGAAGATCCCCTGGTCGCCCTCACGAGGGACAATGTCGCTGTGGTCGCTGTAGTCAGTGTCGATGTCTGCGCCATTCGAGATGAGCCACTTGACGAGCGGTAGTTTCCCGCTGCTCGACGCGTAGAACAGCGGCGTGTGCCCAAACGCGTTCGGCTCGTTGAGAAAGTTCTCGGCCATGCCGTCCAGCATGAGCAGGAACTTGCACGCGTCCAGGTTCCCGTTGTCGCACGCATAATGGAGCAGCGTGTTCTTCGTCTTTGACTCCAGCAGCGACTTGATCACGGCTCGTTGGTCATCCTTGCTCGGAGAAGAAGCCGCAGAGCTGTCGTCTCCTTCGCCGTCCCCATGGAGCACGATCTGCAAATAGTCCTTCACGGTCTGGAACTCATCCTGCTGCGCGGCCTGGAACAACTCCTTGAGCGTCACTTTCTGGTGCGCGCCTGCTTCTCCCGAAGGCATAACTCAGTTGCTGCTTCTCGTTGATCAGTTGCACGCCAATGCCTCTCGAGAAAGTCTGCGCTCAGCAGCCAATGTCGTATCGCGTTTGCTTGCTCACACCACCTTCACGAAGGCGGCACCTTGTTTCTGAGTTCTGCCAGTGAACGCTCAACCGACGCCCCAAGCGACCGATCGATCGAGAGCAGGCTGCTGTCGAATAAAACGACGCGAGCTGCAGGAAATGAGCGCGAAACCGCGCGTCACTTGAACGGAGCAGTTGCTATCACAAACCGCTCCAGTTTGGGTTGTCACGCCTGAGAATAGTTGTGCGAGGTCAGCTATTCTCATCTTCTCATCAGCGGCGTCTCATGCGCCAGTCTTGATTGCTGTGAATTCGCTGTGTCAAAGCAGACTGCGACCCTGATTCTGGAACAGCGCTGCGCAAGATATGTTTCCTTCATCCATGGCTCATTAGGTTTTGCTTCCCGGCAAAGGAGAGGAAGTCGATGACCTGACTCATCTGCGGACGCTGTGCTGGATTCGGCTGCAACAGCATCCGAAGCAGAGATCGCATCGCTGTGCTCGTCGAGATCGGGATCTCTTGCAAAATGTCCTGGATCGTCTTCAGATGCACGACCACTTTCTCTTCTACCTTTGTCAGCTTTTCGCCAGATCTGTTGCTCGTGACGTAAGCTTGGAGCTGCTGCTTTTGCCACAGCATGAGCGCACCATAGAGTGCGCACCCGAGCATCCACACATCTGCCTTTGCTGTCACTGGTTTGCCTTCCTTGAGAGTTTCCGGCGGCGCGATGCTGTAGTTGATGCACTGCTGCATCGCTCCAGACTTGAGCTGCTCGTCTGTGAACGCGACCTTGCACGCCAAGAACCCCGCTATTTTCACGTGCGGACGACCTGTGCTGTCGAGATGACTCACGAAGACGTTGTCCAGGTTGATGTTCAGATGGAAAACTCCGAGGCTGTGCAAGGCGGCTAGCCCAGCGGTGACTTGACGGAAGACGGCAAACAAATGCTGCTCCACCTCTGCATAAGCTCGTCCTGGATTCTCCGGTTCGTTTTCAAGGTAGCGTGTCCGAAAGTGCTTCAGCCACGACATGGCTGGAAAATACTCGGTTGCGACGAACAGGACCGGCCAGCATTCGACAAGCATGCCCGAGTCAGCGAAGAACTGGAACGTGTGCTTGGACACGGACACGACCTTCACGACGAACGGACTCTGTAGCTTCTCCTCCAGGATCTTGAGCTGCTTGATCATGTGGTTACCTTCATTTTCGTCTCGACACGGGACTGTCTGAAGAATAAAGTAGTTGGTGCTCGATCCATCGCTCAAGGTGTTCTCAGACCGGTCGAGCATCTGTAGCACCAACTGCTGTGGTGGTGTGAACTGGAGGCATCGCAGGAACTGGAGCCGATATAGGAACGAAGTCGGATTGACGATGTGGCTGAGCATGCGGATGTACGAATTGTACGCGGCGTCCTGAACTTGGAGCAGTGGCCGCTCTAACGCTCGTCGATTCCTCTCCAGATACAGCATCATCTGCACTTCCTCGACGTGCATCGCCTTCCGTTCGTTCTCCTCGCTCTCGAAAATCTTCATCGCCAGCTGCAGTTTTGCATCTGCTTCGCTGCTGCTTGTGTTGGACTTGGACTTTTTATCTTTCACTTTCTTGTGCTTCGGCAATTTGGGAGTGGTGTGATCACCTTTCTTGTGGACTCTTCGCTTGGTGGGGGGTCTCCTTTCACTATCGGGATCCTGGCTCATCAGGCGCTCGGTCAAAGTTACCAACGAGCGCACGACTTGGAAAACGATCGCGTCTTCTTCAGAGTCGCCAAGTAGATACGAGCTCAGCTTGCTTGTGGCTGCGTGGTCCTCGACTTCTATGATGGGAGTGCCTACTGTGTCCACAGTTCTCTCGTCGCCTCGAGGGACCACTTCAGTCGACTCCTCGCTCAGTTGAGGCAAATCATCCTTTTCCACGAGGTTCAGCTCTTCTTCTTTCAATTTCACGGCGTAACGCGACGTCCAACTGCTTCGGTGCACACTCTCGTGCTCTTCGTACTCTCGTCGCTCGATCTCCCACTTTCTACGTCGACACAAACAGCAGTACAGCGGCAAGCTTTCGGCGAACTGAATGAATCGGTGGTGGTGATTCTTCTCCCACACTTCTTTCGGCGCCAGCGCAAACCCTTCGTCGGAGCGAAACGCTTCCTGCTGCTCTTGCATTTGGCGTAGGCGAATCTGCTCTTCGGTCGCCTTCAAAGCAGCAATTTCCTGCTTAATCTTCTTCTTCGACACGATTCCAAGCCGCGCCCGAACCAGACTCGTACCGGGCTTGGACGCTGCAGCTTCAAGTGTAGCCTCAATCTCGTCCTCCGCTTCTTTTACCGCAGCTTTGACGCTCGTGAAGTGGTTCATCACGTCTTCGATTATCGCCACAAACTCAACGAACTCGTCTATCGTCACTGTGGAGTCACGATCATGCGCACTCGACACAAAGTCAACCACGAACTTCTGGATCTCCTGCGAGTTGATCAGCTCAGCGAGCCCGCGCACCTTCAGCGCGTACTGTTGTGATCGCCTGTGTGTGAGTGCATACAACTCATTAGTATGCAGACGGTGAGAGTACGCGTTTCAAGTAGCACAGCCAAAGCGACTTACTCAAGCGTGAAAATGCCGAACAGGATCTGCAACAGATGTAGTTTGCCCTGAGCAGCCGTGTCAATCAACACGAAGACCTTCTGGATGTTCTTCAGGCTGTCTGTCCTGGCGGTTTGCTGTTCTTTTGCATACCTCTCTGCGAGCTCGGGCTCCATGCTCTGCTTCCGTTTCAGCTCCATTTCAGCAATTTGCTGCGGAGACGAGAGCAGCAGGATCCGCTGCTGCTGCAGCTCGGTGCTGCACTCGATCTGGCTCAAGAAGTACGTCGTGAGCTCGATGTGGAAGCTCTTGAGCATCTCCTGCTGCTTCTTGAGCGAGAGCACTTGCTTCTGGTGCTTCTGCTTCTCCTTTCGAATCATGCGCCGCAGCTTGATTTGCTCCACTTCTCTCTCGAGTCTCCAGCCGATCGTATCTTCAATAGTGAACAGCGTCCCCACGTTATTCAGGCCCGCCGTTTGCGGTGAAGATTGCTCGTGTGGCTCTCTTGTGTCCTTGTGATCATCGTTGATGTTGTTCCTGGCAGTCGGCGAAATCGCAATCTGCAGGTATATCGCCAACTGCTTCTCCCGCAACCTCTTCTTCTTCTTCTCGTCGTTCACCTGATTCTTCTTGAACCTCGCTTCCGCTGCGGGAGACATGAGTTTCTTTCCCTTGTGTGTCTTTGTCTTTCCTTTGTCATTGGCGATGCTGTCGACACCGTCTTCGAGTTTGTCGAGCATCGCGAGCATCGCATCGATCACGCCAATCGCGATCTCAAAGTCCGAGAAGTCATCCTTACGTCGTCGTGACTGAGTTGTATTGGAGCTTGCTGCTGGGTCGAATGCTAAAGCACACAGCTCAGCGCTTGCGTTCTCGGCACGACTGCCAGCACTGAGGTCTGTCACGGCGTCGTCATCCTCCTCGGGCGGCAGTTCCCACACCGACTCGCCCGTGAGCGCGTTGCAAAAGTACATGCTGCCATGCTCGTCTGTGAATACCTCCCATTTGGACTGTGGCGACGCGTCACCGCCACTCGGTATACTCATTGCTATCGACGGCGTCGTGCTCTCGACCATGAGAAAACTTGCTACAGAACGAACGTCGCGGCCGCGGCGTCTGCAGCACAACAAGCGAGTGAAGAGCGTCGTTTAGAAATGCACGCTAGCAGGAGCACCACCACGCACACACGATAAGCTGCGCTATAGCATACGGGCACACGTACCAATGCACACACGATGCGTGCAGCTATCGCACGGAGCTGTTCACCACCACCTTCAACGTCGCCATTTCTTCACTCCTCTCACGATGCAGTCGTTTTCTGCATTCTGCCACAAAAAAGCTTGGCGTTTCACTTCAACCTCCGAAAAATAAAGTGGGCCACGTCATACGACAGCAATGTAGTGTGGGTCATCCGAATCCAGGACCAACGCCACGTTAAAACAGGCCACTATGAAGCCTGAATCCAGGACCACAGATGGATCCGTTGGCGAAAAGGCGTGGAACATGGCAGCACCCGCACCGGATCGCGAGGTTTTGTTCTGCGCCGACACTGATGCTTCTCGCACAGGGTCTGCATGAGCAGACCCTCACCGTGAATGGCTATGAGCAGAGCAAACCAAATGGCTACACGGCTTTACTTACCGTCGTGGTGGCGCTGCGCAGCATGGGTCGTGCGGTGCCAGCGCGCAGTCGAAGAGCTGCGTGGGTGCGTCGCCCATAAGCTGTCCAGTGCAAGGTGTGCTCAACGGCCCACGACCTCGCGAGCTCCGCCTTCTCATATCCTTTGCTGCCGCGTTTGTCGTTTCGATGCGATTTGCTTCCATCGATTTCGCCGAAAAAGCATTCAGAAATGTGTGAGCGTCACGCGCGGCTCTTGGGCGAAAGATACTGCCCTATCAGCGCATCGCATCGCGCGCAAAGATCCGAGCAAAGCGACAAAGAGAGAGAGAGAGAGCATCCCGTGCCCGGTTGACCCCGCCAAGGACGAACGCTCTGCATGTCTTCATTCACGAAAAAGATCCGGCGCGGCACCATCGCCCTCCACCCGTCCATCCACCAAGATCCTCTCCAGCCATCAATCGCCGTTATGCTGTACTCGTGCGCAGACTGGCTCACCACGGACGTCGCTCTCCCTCAAGGCCCAGCGTCCCAATATGTCGACTTTGACGCCATGCACCAACCACAGCAAGCACCGCGATCAACGCCAGTGAGCGTCAAGAACCCGGTCCGCCGCCAGTCATTCCAAACCCCATTGTTATCGTTACCGCCGTCGCCATCGGCCGTTGATGATCTCATGCGCTCACCACGCAGCTTCGAGGAGCTGCAGCGCGGCAGCCTCAGCCTCGCGCGCAGCATCGAGGAGTTCAACGCGATCATCGACGCCGACATGAGCGGCGAGTACTATGGTGATTCTGCTACTGCTACGAGTGACGAGAACCCGCCGCTGCTGCAGCTCCTGGACGCAGTCTTCTTCGAGAGCTCATGTGCTGCCAGTTCGAATGGGGACACGCCGCCTACAAGCAGCAGTGCCATCAAGTACGGTTGGACGCCTTTTGACGTCGGCGAGTTCCAGTTCGCGAGCGTCGAGCGGGACGACGCTAGCCTGCGCCGTCGCCGCTGGTGACCTCTCTCTCTTGCATTTTGCAAGCGCATGTGCACCCCATGCGCTCCTTCGTTTTTGCCTCAATCGTCCTTGTATGCGCATGAAACATTAAAGGTACCGTATAATAAATAAACTAAGCAGAGAAGCATGAACACATGCATGCAAGCCGCACGACTGCACTGGCACTGACAGTGCATAAATTCCTCTCAACGCTTTCGAAGTGGGAGGAGAGAGGGAGTGCTCCGAACTCCGAGTTTGGACGTTGATACGCACGCTTCTGGAGGGCGAACTCTCAGACGGTCTAAAAACAAACAAATAATAAACAAATGTCTGTTTGGCTTTGTTTTTTGTTTGATTTTTGTTTGTTTTTTGTTTGTTTTTTGATCCAGTCCGACCTCAACGATCAGGAAAACAAGCGAGCATGAGGACGACGAGTGCGGTCGGCAGCACGCTGCTCTCGTTCCTCGTCGTGGGCGCGCTCTGGGGCTGCACCAACCCGCTCATCAAGCGAGGTGCGCGCCTGGCAGATCTCTATGTCCCACTGCACACTGGGCTTGTGTACTGACTGTACAACTGAGCAGGGAGCGCGGCCGACGTGACGTACACGCGCAAGAGCAACTCGCTCGCCGAGTTTCTGCAGCAGCTGCTGCACTGGGCGAAGAACTGGAGGGTGCGGTCGGCTACGTCGCTTTGCATGCGTCGTGCGACAAATGGCTCACTGTGGTTAAACTCTTCCCGCTTTGTGTTCTTGCTGATCGCAGTTCATCGTGCCATTCGCGCTCAACCAGAGCGGCTCGGTCGCCTACGTCTACCTCCTCGGCTCAACAGGTACGCTGCTGGCGCTACAGTATCAGCTGCGCTTTTCCTATTCACCATCAACCCATCCGTGTATGATTTTGCTGGGCATGTGTGTGCGAACGATAGAAATCTCGAATGCGGTGCCGATCTGCAACTCGCTCACGTTCGTCTTCACTGCGATCACGTCCCGATTGCTGGGGGAGAAGCCCAAGCGGCCAGCATGTGCGTTGCGTCCCTTTTACTCCATGTGGTCCATTATGGAGGG
>JAASFQ010000592.1:0-18397 GCA_023333845.1 Globisporangium polare | reverse complement strand
TGTGTACCTGTTTAAAAAGTCTATCAGTTTCTAGATCCCCTTTAGAAGTAGTATTCGTTTCGGATGCTCTCGAAATTGACATACAAATCTCGCGCTCCCATTCTATTTCGAGCGAAAGACTCTTTAAAATAGAGGAGGTTAGGGGCTCGGTCAATGTTTCGCGCATTTCCTAAAACAGACGTGATGTCTGTATGCAAATGGCGAAACACGTCTTTTTGCATTTCGTGATTTTCACCTATTGCTCATTTTCCGCTCACGTTTCTTCATTTTCTTCCACGCGTGCTCATTTTCGGAATTCAGTCAGCCAAAAACAGTCCACAAAGGCTGAATTCCATAGCACTCCCATCAACATGGCGGCTGGCGATCTCGCGGCCGACGGCGGGAGCTTCCTGGACGAGAGCATGATCGGCGTGCTGGTGATCGTGCTCGTGGTGCTGCTGAGCACCGGGTACGTGTACCTGCAGCAGATGCAGGCGCCCGGCGCAGGCCCAGGGGGCGCAGCGAACGCGAACAACAACGCGCGCACGGGCGGCGGGCAGTTCCTGCCGGGCGGCGCACGCGGCGGCCACACGGCTTTCGCGCCGAACGCCATTTCCACGGTGACGCTCACACAGCAGCAGCTGCGTCTGCACCGCACGCTGCCGAGCCGCCACGGCGCGCGCACGATCACGATCTGCGTGGACGCGCTGCTGCAGCACAAGGAGGGCGACTTGATCGCGTGGAAGAACGAGGACGTGCCCAGTTTGCTGAGCGACCTGCTGCAGATCGCCGACGTGTACCTGCTGTGCGTTGTACCTGGTGGCGGTGACGAGAAGAAGCAGAAGGAGGTCATCGAGCGCATCCGCGGGTTCATCGCGAGCAGCAGCCCCTTGGCGTTCGACGACAAGACGAAGCGCGGGCTCAAGACCCACAAGGTGCTCTTCTGCACGACCACGATCGGCAAGATCGCGTTCGTGCGCCAGATCGAGCCGCAGTTCCACGTCGAAGGTGCGCTTTTTATACTTGGTGTTTGTATGGCAGTGGTGTTGTTTTCATGCTACTAATCGTCATATGTGGCTGTTGTTATGATATTCAGTGGACAAGACCGCGGTGCGCGAGCTCGAGAAGCACGTGCCGCGCATCGTGCACGTGACGGCGTCCCCGCAGGAGAGCGCGGCGCTCGTGGGCGCGCACCACGTCGCAGAGAGCTTCACCGGCTACTTCAAGCTGCTCAGTGCGCTCGGCAGCCCCTAGCAGCAAGCAGCAGCACGCGAGCGCGTATCAAAAGAGAGAGAGAGACAAAGAAAAACAAGACCTTGGCTTTACTTTCTTCTGTGCTGTGTGAGTTTGTATGTGTGTGTGTGTGTTTGCTATGATGCTGGCGCTTTGTGTGAGATCGTTGGGATGATGCAGTCGATCCGGAAGAGCTGCTCGAGCGTCTGCAGCGTGTGGGAAACCAGTGAGTCGATGCGCCGCCACGGGTGCAGCAGTCCGCAGCCTTCAGGATCGCGGAACTCCAGTTGCGGGATGCAGATCGTCCCGCATAGGGTCTCGACTCGGTGATTCCGGTTGAACACATACCCATAGAGCGATGACTGTTGCTCTGATTCGTTGGTGTGCAAAGCCAGTCGCGCCAGGTCTTGCAGGACGATCCGCTTGCTGGCTCGGCTGCTATGGCGCCCCTCGTCCCCGTCGCCGTTAAGCTCACTCGAGAAGGCCGCTGTAGAGCCCATGTTGCTCCGCAGGACGACGACCACGTCTCGCAGCGCGTTCGCAAAGATCTTTCGCGCCAGCTGCGTCGCAAGCGTCAAGTTCCCTGCTGTGTTCACAAGACTTTGCTGCTGCTTGTCCAGATGCCTCGCGACCGCCAGCTCCGTTGCTCCGCCTCCTCTGCAGCTATAGAGCTCGAATTGCCTCACGGTTAATGCATTCGGTCCAAACCAGCTTGCGAGGATGCGCAAAGCCTTGAGGACGACCTTGAGGTACTGCTTGTACACGCCCTTCGTCGGCGCCTTGAGCACCAACTGCGGTACAACAACGTCCGTATACCGCGAGTCATGATGCTCGCCGTCGTTGGCTCCTTCTCGGACAACGAGACCGCGGAACCAGAGTCCCGCGCTCTGCTGCAGACGAACACTCGTCACTCCACCACGACAGACGCCGACATGCCGCTCTCCATGGATCTCGTCAAAGAGACTCGCGAGCGGGTACACTCGTGAAGCCACACACAAGTCAAACACGTCATCCTTCTCTGCAAACTGGACGCAGGCGATCCCCAAGCGCGTGCAGATCGCCGCGACGGAGTCCTCGAGCTGCTCGGTGCACACCAGCAGCCTGACGTCGTGGCTCGTACGCAGAGTACGGAGAAAGTTTGTCATGAAGAGCCGCGTGGCGTCTGCTGCGGAGAAGAGCTCGGCGTCGGACTGTGTGCGGATGGTCACGTGGTTGGCTCCCTCAGTGAGTGAGAGCGCACACGTGAAGCAGACGAAGCGCACGCTTGTACTCCTAGACAAGTCGGGTTTTAGTATGGAGAGCATGCTCGGCAGCTGCGACGGGACGAGCGACTTGCGCAGAATGAACTCGTCTTGTGGCACAACATGCGAGCCAAAGAGCGACGACGCGAGCGCTAAGGCGACCATGTCGGGTGCGCGCTTGAGAAAGTGTTGCACGCGCTTGAAGAGAAGCTGCGCATCGACCTTGTCATTCTTGCCACGAGGGATCCCAAGTGGAGGCGTGAACAGCCATTCTACCACCAACAGGACCAGGAAATCGAGCGCGTGCTCACCTAGGAGACCGGATAGGCTTGATTCGAGGATGTTGACGATCGCTGCGTGGAACTACTGGCGAGAAAACAACGTTAGCACGCGAGTCCATCATGCGTCATGAGATGGCTATCTAAGCAGTAGCATACCTCTCTACTGGGCCTGAGCTTCCCGTCCACGGCCGTCGTGAAGCTGATCGCAGTCGTCGCGCACAGATCCAGCTGCCACTCTGCGTAATCGTTCAGCATTTGCTCGCACTCGCGCCGGAGCGCGCCGAACGCCGTCGCCAGTTGCCGGAAGCTCACTTCTGAGCACCCCCATTGCGACTGTCCGAGGCGGATCGCGTCCACTGCGTGCGTCACTGCCCCATGCAGCAGCAGCACAAACTCGCTCGCGCCGTCGCCGATCTGCAAGTACAGGCTCTCTGCGGCGTCCAGGATGAGCGTCTGCATGGGCTCGTGGTGGCAGTCGCTGCTGCTGCCGCCGCCATGCGACGAGCGGTTCTCGCGCAACCCTCTGCGCCACGCGACCAGCAGCGCGTGACCGTCCGCCGTCACCACCGGCGGGTCTGGTGGAGAGAAGAGCAGCGCCTCCTCTGCGCACGGGCCGTAGCAGCTGCGCACCATGGCGCTCAGCACGTCCAGTGCGCGCACGAGCCCGTCCATATGCGGGTGCGTTGAAGATCGCGAGATTTGACAAGCAGCCCGTTCGAGCCAACTCTCGAGCGAGCCGAGTGCATCCATCTGAAAACGAGCCGAGCCGAGCCTTTCGGAGTGGAAGAGCTCCTCAAAATGGAAAATGTCATCGCCACCACACACCCCGCACAGCATGGAACTGGTTTTCTCTCTTTTGCATTGTGATTAGTGGAGTTGGTCTAAAGAAAAGCGAGCCAGACGCACCACATGCGATCCATCCACCAATCGCCCACAAAGCAACGCCTGCCTGCGCGTTAATAGAACTGGCGGGCGTCGCGGTCGCAGTCGAGCGATGGATGGCTTCACAATGCGGACGAACTGGCGGACGCTTGAGAAGAGAACGGCAGACGATTGCAGAGAGAAGGCGATCCACAAAATACAACCGGAAGACAAAGGGGGCGCGACGATTAATAGGAAGAGGAGGGAGCTTGGCTAACGGACGCAGCGAGAGCGCTTAGTCTCCGCCCTTCTTGTCCGAGGACACCTTGGACTTGATCGTCTCGAAGCCAGTGGACGCGCCAGCCTTGGCCTTCTCGAGACCCACGGACGCACTCGCGCGAGCCTACGGTCAGGACAACGAAGAGCTCAATACACACACACACACATAATGCAATCCAGTTTGGCTGTGAACGCACCTTTTCCAGAGCGCCAGAGGCGACCACGGACGTTCGCTCTAACGAGGAGCTCGCCAGGGCCGACGACTTCTTGTACGCCTCGGTCTCCTTGAGCTTGCCGATCTGCTCCGAGCCAGCAGTGGCCGCGCGGTTCAGACCGCCAGCGACAGCCGTGCCGGCGCTCGAGGACTTGGCGGCCTCGAGCGCCGCGCTCGACTTCTCCTTGAACATCGAGAAACCCTGGCCAAGCACACTGCGCACGTGTGACACAAAAAGCCATCGTCAGCATTATGGACACATTCCCACAAATAGACGCAAGGAGGCAACGCACCCGGCGGCAACCGAAGCGCCGTTCTTGAGCTTGTCGACCGGCAGCACGTTGGCGATGGATGCGCGCGCGGCACCCTGCTTCTTGTCCTTGTCGTCGCTGTCCGAGTCGTGGTCGTCGCCCTGCGGCTGGCCGTTCTCGTCCACCTTGGCGGCGGTCGTGGTCGTGGTCGTCGCGGCGGCGCCGTCCTTCTTCTCGTTGAAGATGAGGTTGTCGAGGTCCTGGTCCGCAGCGGTGGCGGGGGCGTTCGTGGTGGAAGACATGGCTTGGAGAGTTAGAGAGAGAGAGAGAACCGGGCGGTCGACGGGCTGGAGCTGCTGGTGGTGGCGAGCGGGGGGCTGATTTGGATGTGGCCAGCTCAAAATGCTCGGTTTTTGGGAGAGGCTCCGTCGTAGTTTATTGGCTACCCGAAGATAATGTGCTCGAGGAATACCGCAGCTGGAAGGCATAGTGAAACCAAGTAGGCTGTCCGTGGGGGTTAGCAATCACGTACGTCAGCACTTTCCGTTGCTCTGAAGCACCAGCATCCTGGCGGAGATGTAAATTTCATTCTCCTATCCAAAACGGCTTTGCTTTGGGAAAAGGACGGGCGGAAGAAGGGACCGAACCCATGTGGCATACTGAATCGCAAATGAAATTCCAGAAAAGCGCGCACACACACACTTGTTTGAGAATGAGCGAGTGAACTGAACCTGCCGTGCCGATGCCAGTTGTATCTCTGGGTGAAGCTCGTGCGTGTGCACGAATTGCACGAATTGCACGCGACGGCGCCCCATGCGTGCTGGTGTCGCCACAGTAACGCTATGGGTCGGCCGGCCTGGTGGTATCCAGCCAGCCAGCGTGTTTCTTGCACGTGACGCAATGGAAAGAAGAACGGTCTCTATTACAACCTCTATGGCATGACGCAGTGTGTACATTCCCCGAGCCACACCTCTTCTATTGCTTTGGCGCGTCGAGCTGCTTGAAGAAGTCGCGGAACGCGTCCTTCGACTCCTTGTTCGCTGGGATGTAGTGTCCGCCGGCGTGCAGCAGGACCTTGGGGTCCACAAAGCCCTCTGCGTTCTTCTTGCATCGCTCGGGGGACACGATCGTGTCGGTCTCTCCGATCAAATGCAGCGATGGAACGCTGAGCTTGATATCCGAGAAGCCGAAGCGAGGGTCGATGGACTGCGGCGCCGCAGCGAAGATGCCAAACGAAAACGCGAACGGTGAGTTCTCTGGCGATTCGACTGTGGTACGTAGAGAGACGACCAGTGAGCTTGAGCCCATGCAATTAAGGTACCAGGTGGGCAAACAGCAGTTGGACGTACACTGGCGCTGGAGGACGAACGCGGCCAGCATGCCGCCCTGGCTGAAGCCAAAGACGCCGTCGAACGGCCCTTGCTCCTTGCAGATGCTGGCGACGTAGTCGATGGCCTCCTCCACTTCCGAGTACGTCTGCGCGCCCGTGTCCTTGTCGACGTGGTAGTTCCACCACGAGAACTGCTTCTTCTCGTGGTCGTCGTCGGTGCTCTCGCTCTCTTGCATGCTGCATGCACGCGAGCCAGCCAATTCACCAGCGGTGCGTTGTCAAATCTAGGCACACGCGAACACAACACATGCCCATAAAGAGCCTCACGTACCTCTTGATGTGTTCTTCAGACGTGGGCTCATACGGAACCACGAGTGGTGCGTCCACGCAGACTACAGGCACGACACACACATGCAGTAGAGTCAGCCATGCCATGCGAGCAGCTCACAGAACGCAACAGCGCACAGAGATGGCATGCACGACGAGCAAACGCATACCGAACTCCACGCTGGACTTGAACGCTCGGCGGAAGCCGGAGATGCGCACGTGCAGCTTCGCGCCCGTCTGGCGGTAGCCGTGCAGGCAGAGTACGCGGTGCTTGATGGCGCTCATCGTGCTATTCTGTTCTGTTCTGCTGCTTCGACTTGCCAATCACTCGCTGATGCTCGTCAACATGCTCCGAGTGGCTGCTGCCACTGGAAGCTCCGGAATCCGTGCCACGGAATGAACGAATGACGGGAAGTTAAACCACCGACTGGGCAAACTCGTACTTAAAAACGGGTCAGTCGAGCTGGAACTGCAACCGCGCCATCGTGACACGAATCAATCTTTCCCGACGCCAGCAGTTCGCAATTGAGACCGCGCTCCACAGATACGCACGCACGAAAGGAATCCCTCTCGCAAGCCAACGATGAAGCGCTTCCTCCAGCTCACGCTGCTGGTCGCGGCCCTGATCGCGGCGCTCACGTCCGTCTCCGCGCTCAAGCATAAGAAAGAAAGGTGCGTCCACCTTGTAAATGACGGCGACGCCGATTATGTCGAGGGCGGACTGAATTGAGCTTTGACTGCGTGTGTATGGATGCGTGTGCGTTGGAGCAGCTCCAAGGTGGAGGTGCAGTTCCCGCACGTGTCGGACGCGCTGCTCGAGCAGCTCGGCTACCAGAAGAAGAACCGCTACTCGTCCTCCTCGTTCAAGGTGCGCAGTGACCGCCACGCCAACAGCTCAATCCTATATGCCGCCAAGAAGATGACCCCATTGCTCACGAAGGCGTCGCTGATTATCCCATGCGATGGCAACGCTTACTACTGAACAGGTCACGCCGCGCAAACCCGCGCCAGATTTCAACAACGTGAATGCGGTGATCAACGAGAAGTTCGAGAAGGTCTCGCTGAGCAACTACCGCGGCAAGTGGCTCATCCTGTTCTTCTACCCGTTCGACTTCACGTTCGTGTGCCCCACGGAGATCGTGTCGTTCAGCGACAGCGTCGAGACGTTCCGCAGCATCAACGCTGAGGTGGTGGCCATCTCGACGGACTCGCACCACACGCACCTCGCGTGGGTCAAGACCCCGCGCAATGAAGGCGGACTGGGCAAGATGAACATCCCGCTGATCGCCGACATCTCGAAGCGCATCTCGGAGGACTACGGCGTGCTCGTGACCGACGAGGAGGACGAGATGTACGGCGCGGCGCTCCGCGGGTTGTTCATCATCGACCCGGAGGGCACGATCCGCTCAATCCAGATCAACGACGACGCCGTGGGCCGCAGCGTGGACGAGACGCTGCGCATCCTCAAGGCCTTCCAGTACTCGGCCGCGCACCCGCACGAAGTCTGCCCTGCGAACTGGAAGCCCGGCGGCGAGACCATCAAGACGAACCACATCGAGAAGATCGACTTTTTCAAGAACCTCTACGGCAGCGAAGAGCTCTAGGCTCGTGCTGCAGCAAACTGCTGAGTGGTGGTCGTCTCCGTCTGCGTCTTGGTCAGGAAGAGGTAGCGCAAGCAAGCCGCGTTAGAGTTGAGAGTGGGCGTCGATGCCTGCAATGAATGCAATGCTGCAGCAGCGCAGAGCTTGTGAGCTCGTGCTGGTGGTGTTGGCTATGGTAATGAAACTCTACTCTTTCGCTTGATTGCCATGTCCAATTCGTCGTGCGGAAACGCATTCGACGCGTGGAGAGTTCTTCCTGTCCGTCGTTGTTTTCACTGTCCTGAAAATCGCGGGGCCTGGCAGAACAAAGCCACGCGCGCCATTAGCCCTGTACACAGTACACACAGTGCTGCGAAAGCGACCATGAGGTGACGAGAGGAACAGAAGGACAAGCTCAACACGAGCGACACGAGAGGGAGCACCTGCTGGTAATGCTTTGTTGTTGATTTTTCTTGGTTGCTTTTTTTTCGTTTACGAAGCCGTCGCGACGACGCCTGGAAGACGGACGAGCTGGACGCCGTGCTGCCGCTGTGCTGCTGCTGTGGACGCGAACGCGAGCTGGTCTGTCCTCGCCTTCGCCTCACGCGCACGCATCCCGAATAGTGAAGTGAGTCTGTCTGTATGCCGTATCGCTTATTCCTCGGCGCGCGGGAAGCCGTTCTTCCAGTTCTGGTACTTGAGCAGGAAGACCGGCACGCCGACGCCGCCGACGACGACGAAGAGCGAGAGGCCCTTGGCCCAGCCCTTGGAGAACTCGCCCTCGAACACGTAGTGCTGGTGGTGGCCGTGGTCGCCCGCCATGCGGTTGGCCGAGCGGTGGATCGCGCGGCGGCCCGCAGGCGCGGCGGAGAGCTTGGCGGCTTGCTTCACGGCGTGGCTGAGCATCGTGCTTGTCTGGAGCTTGCTGGTCTGCTGTCGAGGGGGAAGAAACACTGGCCTTTGGGCGGCCGGCCGACGACGACCTGGAAACCACCGCAAAAACAAGCGCGCGCTCAGCGGCGGGTCGGGTCTTGACTGGACGGGTCACGGTTTGGATTGTTGTAGAGGTTTCTGTATGCGAGAAGGTAAAATGGTCCGAGGTGCGAAGAGGTCAAAATTGCGCATCGGTCAAAATTGCGCAAAGAAACACGCGACACATTCGAAAGAGGAGGAGCCAAAGACTGAGCCAGCAAACGTCGAAAAAGTCGTTAATTATAAATTAAAGGTGGGAAATTACATTGAGAGAGGAAGTTGCATAATGGAGGAAGGGTATCATCATAAACTACGACAGTGTCTTCTGCTCTCTGTGTGTGTGTGTGTGTGTGGAGGTAGCCGTCGACGTGCCTACGCGTGGCAGAACGACTGCAGGAGCGCGGCGTCCGCGAGCAGCTGCAGCCGCGGCTCCGTCCTGTCGAGTGGCGGCTGCTGCTGCTGCTGAACGCGCACGAGCTCTTCTCGCTGGGGCTCGCTCGCCAGCAGCTTCCGCCGCTTCTTCAGCAGCTTTGCTGGTACTGTTGGCGCTGCAGATGCAGATGCACACTCTGCGGGCCCCAGGAACCGCTTGCTGCCGGCTCGGAGCTGCTCGTGTGCTGCCTTCGCAGCTGCTGGCTCGATTGTGCTGTTGCTAATCATCGCACTACTGCCGCTTGATTTGGTCGGCTGCAGCGGCGTGGCCATCACGGCAGCGGCGGCGATCCAGTCGGAGAACTGTGCATGATTGGCGGTTGTCCACATGTCGGTGCCATTGCCATTGTTGTTGGTATTGCTGGTGTTGCACTTGACGTACTGGTGGCTGATCTGATGGTACGCGTCGCTTGTAGGCGGTGTCCAGCAGCACGCGCCGTTTGCCACCACGGCCGCTTGCATCGCGAGCTGGTGCTGAAAGCACGGGTACATTTTGCCAAGGTCCAGTGAACTCAACGGCACGAACGCCATGGGACCGTTCGGTGAGCTGCCGCCCTGGTCCTGGTGCTGAGGTTGTGGCGAAGAAGAGGAAGGGTCCGCCTTCTTTATAGGCGTCACAACGGCATTTGCATCGCTGAGTACAGCCACTGGCGCCAAGAATGGCGACGGTGTGGACTTGAGCGAAGAGGTCTCGTCGTCCTCGTGCTCGTCTTCCTCGTCGTCGCAAGAGCTCTCTGCTTGCCGTCTGTTCTTCGTCACAGAGCCGCCAGCTGCAGACGGCGAGCTGCGCTTGAGCCGGCGCTTGCTCGAGTTCCAGTGGTTCTTGATCGCGTTGTCCGTGCGGCCGGGGAGCATCTTGGCGATCTCGGCCCACTTGTTGCCAAACTGCTCGTGGGACTCGCGCAGGATGCGCTCCTCGTTCTCGGACCACGGCTCCTTGCGGATCGCGGGGTCCAACTGGTTATGCCATCTACAAATAGAAGCCAAAACAATCACATTGTCAATACAGGCTAGCTCAAATAGGAACCCACTTCCATATCGAAAGGCAAGAAGAACGCACCGTTCGCGGCACTGCTTGCCGTTGCGGCCGGGGAGCTTCGTGCCGATGATCGTCCAGTGGCGCGTGCCGTACTTCTGCACGAGCTTGGTCATGAGCAGGTCCTCCTTCTCGGTCCACTTGCACACGGGCTTGCGCTCCTTGCGTGAGCTGCTGCTGCTGCTGCTGCTGGTCGTCTTGGGGCTCTTGGCTGTGGGTGCAGTTGTCGCGATCGGCACCATCGCTTGTTTGTGGAGCTTGTGCGGCGCGAGCAACGGTGTCGCGATGTGTTTGCTGCTGTTGCCTGCCGCTTGCATGGGCCGAGCTCGATTCGCAAATGTATCCGCCACCTGCCCGTTGAGCGGCGGCGGCAGCGGCCAGCGGCCGGCGGAGGATCTCGTTCTCCTCGCACGTCCCAACTGCCGATCCTCCTCTGAAAAAAGCGCCTTTCACTTGGTTTCAGTATGCGTCGAAACGTTGCGCAAGGGCGGAAGATCTGGCCGACGCGGACCCCGAACCGCGCGAGCGCGACCCCCATTCTCTGGTCGCTTTTTTTGTTTTTCTTTCCAAAAATGACCGCTCGCTCGCTCGCTCGCATTTTGTTCCCCCTGTCGGTTGTTTTGCCTGAGCCAAAGCAACACATCATGCGACTGCGAATAGCTGAGTGCAGCTTGTTCGGCCGCTTGTGACCCGCGATTGCTTTTCACGGGCTCTCGCACATCAGAACACGTTCTGGCTGCGCACCGATTTGGCTTCTCGTTTCGCACGTTGACGCGCATCAGAAGAATCCTCAATCGCGCCGCTATCGCAACACTGTGCGTGCTGAGAGTCGAGGCGTGGGCCTTCCGCACCCGGGATATCGGAGTCCCCCTCCCGAAGCACTCGGCAAGCATTTCTGCTCGGAGCTGCTGACCCGATCCCAACACAAGCTTTTACAATACACCCGTGCACGATTGTCAATATTACAAAAACAGACACCGCACACCGTTGAGTGCTTTGTGGGTGCAAACAAGACAACATTCAAATCCGCCTCGAAACCTGCAAAATAACGACCCTTTGCTCCCGCGGGTGGGAACTGGCAAACGTTCCCCATTTCGAGGGGGAAGCGCGAAAAGTGACACTTTCGCTGACTTGAGGGGACGTTATGGCGACACCGCAATTGCCGCGGACTGCCGGCAGCAACCACAGCAAGAGCAGGTCCGATGCGTCAGCGAGCAGCCTGCTCGACAGCCTCACGCCCATCCAGATGAGTCTGCTGGTGGCGGACGCCGCGCAGGGCAAGCTCAAGAGCGCCAAGGCGCTGCGCGACGCGCTCAACCTGCCCGTGACGGCGCAAAAGGTGCAGCAGATGCTGCGCAGCGACGAGTTCCAGAGGCGCGTGAAGAACCAAATGCGTGCGGCGAGTGCTGGTCGTGGGGACGCTACTGGCGCCGCAGGTGACGGCGATGACGCCATGGGCGACAACGACATGGACAGCGATTATGACGACGACGACGATGATGACGATGACGATACTGGCGAAGAAGACACCACTGCAGCGGGGGCAAATGTCAATAGACCACAGCAAATCGACGAGCGACATGCGATCTCTCAAGCCTGTGCGAGCGTCACGACTCCCAGTGGCGTGACGCTCACGCTTGCGATGAACCAGCAGTTCAAGGACCGCGCGGCGATCAAGCAGGCCGTGCGCGGCTTCGCCGAGGCGCAGCACAAGTCCGTGATCATCCAGCGCAAGACGAACGGCGGCAACAACTTCGTGTACGTGTGCAAGAGCAAGACGCCCTGCAATTTCTACGTGAAAGTGCGCAGGACGCTGCGCCACACGACGACGACGCACGTGATCTGCGGACTGCACACCGAGCACGGCGCTGAGTGCTCGGGCAAGCCGCCCAACCCGCGCAACCGACTGCGCGCACAACAGCGACTGGGGATTCGCTCTGGTATCGAGCCCGCGGCCGTGAAATCTGCGAGCGTGACGCTGCGAGACGGCTCGACGCTCACGCTCTTTGAGCGCCAGGAGTTCGACACGCGCACGGAGCTCAAGGACTTCGTCCACGACTTTGCGCTCGCGCAGGAGAAGCGCGCGCGCGTGGATAGGACGTCCAGCGGTGGGAACAACATCACGTTCGTGTGCACGAGCCAGACGCAGTGCAACTTTAAAGTGCGCGCGCTGCGGTCCAAGAAGACGCACAAGCACTACGTCAAGACGTTCGATGCCGACCACGGTCAAGAGTGCACGGGCAAGCCGTCGGTGACCAAGCGCCAGGTGCTCAAGCAGCTCGCGAGCATGGAGGGCGGCAACCCGGCGACGCTCGCGCTCTCGGGCTCGGACGTGCAGGCGATCGTGAAGAATCTCCAGGGCGTGAACGTGACACAGCGCGTGGCCTCGGACGCGCGCCACGAGCTCGTGGGAAAAGTGTTCAAGGACGTCCTGGCCGGCATCCAGAAGCTCGAGTCGCTGCTCGCGCAGTTCCAGGTGTTGAACCCGACGTCGAGCACGGAGATCGCGTTCCATCAGGATGGGACATTCCGCCGCGCGTTCCTCAAGCTGCCGTACGCCAGTCAGGTGCAGAGCCTGAGTGCACGTGTGCTTGGGTTGAATACCTCGGACATGGGCTTCACGAGCAACTTCCCGGGCATGCTGCTGGAATTGATGGTCAAGGATGGCAACAACGACGCGTACCCTGTTGCCGTCGCTGTCTGCGATGGCAAGAGCGCCGAGAGCTACGTTTGGTTCCTGAACTGCTGTGTGATGGGGGGCGTGTCCTTTGACGTGCCCATGTTCTGCGACCGCAACTCGGCGCTCCTGGGCGCCGTCGAGTCGCTGCCGATTCCGTTCACGCTCATCCAGTGCACGCGCCACCTGATCGCGAACTTGGAGGAGAAGCTCGAGCAACAACTGTCGGATGACGTGAAAGGGCAGATCCTGAGAGCGCAGGACGCCGACTCGGAGTCCGAGTACAAGAGTATTCTTCAGGAGATCAGCATGACCGACGCCCAAGTCGCCGGCTTTTTGCGCAGCACGGACGCCAACACGTGGACGAAGCACTGCTACGTGCAACGGTTCCCGCTCTACGGCTGCCAGAGCGGCGCGCTCGTGTCCCCTCTGGCGGAGAGCGTGCTGGGCTCCGTGTCGAAAGGTGACCTGAGCCCCTTTGAGTTCTTCCAGTTCTACATGGACCGATGCATGCGCTCCGTGTACGAGGGCAAGCGCAATGCCAAGAGCTGGCTCAACGCGAATCGTCAGCTGACTGCGTTCGCTACGAATGCGCTCAAGAAAGAGGAGAGTGAAGCGCTCGCGTATCGTGTGGTGCCCAGCGACGAGGAGCAGGGCATCGCGTACATCTGGGACACGAGGAGCCCTCAGCCAAAGAAGCGCCGCGTGAACCTGAGCGAGAGCAGCTGCACGTGCTCGCACCTGGATCAGCGCATGCAGCCCTGCAAGCACCTGGTGGCGGCTGTGAGCTTTTTCAACGCAGATGGCGCGGCGTCCTGGGACGTCTCGCAGCTCTGCGACCGGATATACACCACACAGGCGTACTTTGACGTCTACGGCCAGCTGAGTCCGATCGAGATCCCGGTCGAAGAGGAGCTCGTGCGTAACCTGAACGTCAAGATCGCACCCAGTGCCACGACGAACCGCTGCTCGATCTGCCACGAGGTCGGCCACAACAGGCGCCGGTGCAAGAACGCGATGGCTGCAACGGTGCCGACGATGTCGACAGCAGACGCTACTGCCACCAGTAGCTCCGCCGGCTCGGAGCAAGGTACGCAGGACACCTTCGCGCTTATTTGAGAACCTGAGTGAGGATGGTGGTGTTGGACAATGGGTGAATGAATATATATTGAGTGACGAGTCATGAACATACCTGGGGCTTGCTGATCTCACCACCACCACAGTATTACCTACAGGAGCACACCGTTAAAGCAAACAGCACCACTTACACCAAGCCGCTCGTCGCACCAGTGTTGGAGTTGGGACAGCGGCGCTTGTTGTGGCCGTACGCGTGGCAGAGCGAGCAGCGGTTCGTGGGACCGACGGGCACGACCTGCACGGACGTGCTCCACGAGAGCTCTTCCTCGAGCGGCATGCTCACGGGGCTCGTCTGGCTGTAGACATCTGCATAGCCGCGCGTCAGGTACATTGGGTGGCAGAGCTTGACGATATCCCAGAGCCCGCCGTTGCTACCGCCGTTGAAGAAGTTGGCCGCCGCGACCAAGTGCTTGCATGGAAGTCCGAACTGGTCCGAGAACGGACACGAGCACGAGTTCGCGCTCAGGTTCACGCGCCGGCGCTTGGGCACGGGGCTGCGTGTGTCCCACACGTAAGCGCTGCCGGTCTCGTCGTCGTTCGGGGTCACGCGGCAGGCTTCAGCTCGCGAGCGCTGCTCTTCCAGGACGCTCTCGCCGTGGGCCGTGAGCAGCTGGCCCGAACGAGCCCAGAACGTGGCGCTGCGCTTGCGCTTGTACACGGCCTGCATGCAGCGCTCCATGTAGCTCTGGAACAAGTAGATCGGGCCGCGCTCGCGGATCGCAGCGTCGACTGCAGCCTCAGCCGCTGGGCTATCTGAAGCTGCTGTTGGGGTCACAAGCGCAGCGCTCTGAGCCCCGTAGAGCGCGTACTTGCGCAGGTAGCAGTACTTGGCCCAGACGTTCGGGTCCATGCGCTTGATGTGGTTGGCCGCCGCGAGGTTCTTGGAGCCGAGCAGCGCGACGAGCGACTCAAAGTCCTCGTAGGTGTCGGCCGCCTGGGCGTGCAGCACGAGGCTCTCGACGTCCTTGGGGATCTGCGGCATGTGCAGGTGGAGTTCCATGTTGCGCAGCAAGTGCTGCGTCGACTGGATGAGCAAGCAGGACACGGGCAACGACTCGATGGCCGTGAGCACAGCGAAGCTGCGGTCGCAGAAGATCGGCACGTCGAGCGAGATACCGCTCGAGAGGCAGCAGTTGAAGAACCAGGCGTAGTTGTCCGCGGTCTTCCCATCGCAGAGCGCGGCCGCTAGTGTATAGCTCTCGTTGTTGCCGTCCTTGACGACGAGCTCCAATGTCGCGCCGCCGTAGCTGCTCAGCGGGCTCAGGTCCGTGGTCTCGAAGCCCAGGATGCGCGCACTGTGCTTCTGGATCTGCGTTGAGTACGGCAGCTTGAGGAACGCGCGCCGAAGCGCGTTGGCGTTGTACGCGTCCACCTGGATCGATGAGCTCGCGTTCTGCGCCTGGAACTGCGAGAGCAGCGCCTGGAGCTTCTGCACGTCGGTCATGGAGTCGTCCACCGTGGTTTTCACGAGCACGGACGCCTGCGTCGTCACGCGCGGGTTGATTGTGCCGGCGCCCTGGATCCGGTCCACGATCGTCTGCGCCTCGGCGCCCGTGAGCGTGAGCGTCGTGTTGGTCTCGGACGCCGTGCGGATCTCCTTCATCACCTGCTTCTTCGTGATCGACACTTTGCCAGAGCACTGCTCGCCGTGGTCCGTCACGAGCGTCGTGATGTAGAACGCGGTCTCACCTTTCTTCTTGGACCGCAGGATGCGCACTTTGAACGCGCAAGGGGCCTCGCTCTTGCACACAAACACGATGTTGCTGCCGCCGCTCACCGAGCGGTCGATGAGCACGCGCTTGCCCTGCGCGAGCGCGAACTCGCGGATGAAGAGCTTCCCCTGTTCGCGCGTCTCGAAGCGCTGGTACTGGTAGAGCGTGAGCTGCGCGCCGCTCTTGGTCGTGACCGTCGCCTGCTTGGGGTTGCGCACGACCTTCTTCGCCTCCACCTTGTGGTTCGTGCGGCCCTTGGGGCGGCCGCGGCCGCGCTTGGCCAGCAATGTCGCCGCTGGGTCCGTTGGCGCAGACGCTGATCTGGACGTAGCCACACCGTGTGGCTGCGACTCGCTGTCCACCGCCATGTCCATCACGTCGTCCATGGCCGCATCGTCCGCATGCGTGTCGTCCATACTGACCAGGAAGTGGTGCACGACGTCGCGCGGCCGGTTGAGCTCGGCCGAGATGGCCATGGGCGTCCAGCCGAGGCTGTGCAGGTGGCGCAGCTGTCGCTCCTCCGCGTACGAGAGCGACATGTTGTTCATCAGATGGCACAGTCGTGAAGGTTATCAGACGCGCACGCGTAACGGAGGGTGCCCTCTTTTGAGCTTCGGAGCTGCTCGTGACTTGGTCGCGATCGGGAAAACGTATGCCCCCCACAGCGCGCTATTCTTTGCGGGATGGCCCCCGCATTTCCCCCCGCGCGACATACAGAAATGGACATATTCGCTGTCAATACTACAGATATAGACTTGAGATTTGAATTTATTGTCAAGAAGAGGGTGCTGCCTCGTTTCCGCGCCTTTTTTTCTGGTTTGTTCAAAAAAGCACCCGAGTTTGACAGCTTGCAAGTCAACGGACACTTTCGGGCTCATTGCAACCAGTCCTCCTCCAGTGGACACTCGACCGCGTGCCCATTCATGCAGCAAGAAAGTGAGCTCGTACCACACAGCACAGCCAAGGAAAGGCACGACACGAGAATGTATTGGAGTGCTTAAACGTCAATGGGCAGCAGGCACGCAGTCCTCACGAATCATAGCACGGCGCTGCCAGCACCAACACCTGCGCTGACTGAGTTGCTGTTGTTGTTGTTGTTGCGGCTGGTGGTCGTGCAGTTGCGCTTGTTGTGGCCGAACGTGTGGCAGAGCGAGCAGCGCTTCGTGGCGCTTACCACCACCATTTGCTTGACCTTCACCGCCGGGTTGCGAGCGAGCTCCTCCTCAACGGGGATCTGAATCGCCGCAGACAGACCGTAGCTCTCGAAGTAGCTCTGCGCGCTGTACACGCGCTGCTGGCAAAGGTTACGCACGTCCCACGAGGCGCCGCTCTTGTTGAAGAACAGCACAGCGGCCACCAAATGCTTGCACGGGAGTCCGAGCTGGTCGGCGTACGCGCACGAGCAGCTGTTGGCGCTCACGTTCACGCGGCGCTTCTTTGGGATCGCGCTCCTCGTGTCCCACACGTACGCCGAGCCGGTCTCGCGGTCGCTGGGCGACACACAACATGCTGCGGCCTCGACCTTCTGCTCTTCGAGCACGTCGTCCGCAAAGGCTGAGAGCACGCGACCGCTCTCGAGCCACTCCTTAGCGCTCGTCTTGCGCACGTACAGGTCGTTCATGGCGCGCTCCATGTACTTTTGGAAGAAGTCGAACGAGCTGAGATGCTTGGCCGCTACGGCGATCGGGTTCTCGGACTCGGTCAGCGTCGTCGTCTGCCAGTTGTACAGCGGTGTGGTCTTGCGCAGGAAGCAGTGCTTCGCCCAAGTCGAGCGGTCGACATTGCTCCTCAGGTTCTCGGCCACCTTGGCGTGCTGGAGACTCAGCGCCGAGAGCGCGGCTTCAAAGTCGTCGTACGTGTCGGCCGCCTGTGCTCGCCAGACGAACTTCTGCCACTCCTTCGACACCGACGAGGGCGAAAAGAGCTTCTCGAGATTGTCGATCAAGTGCTGCGTGCACTGGATCAACATTGGTGGGGTCGTCTGGGCTGGTACTGCTCCTGTCGGGGGTTGCAGTGCCTCGGCGATGCCACTGGCGAGTGCCGCATTGCTACGGTCACAGAGCATCGGCACGTCGAACGCGAGCCCACTGGACACACAGCAGCTGAAGAACCAGGCGTAGTTGGCCGCCGTGGGGCCGTCGCACAGCGCGACCGCGAGCACTACTGGATCGTTGTTGCCGTCCTTGGTCACGAGCTCCAGCATCATCCACCCTTGAAAGCCGCTTGAGCGACTCATCTCCATGCCGTCAAAGCCCAGGATGCGCGCGCCGCAGCGCTGCATGAGACTCGCGTGCGGCAATTTGAGGAACGCGCGCTCAAAGTGGTTCTCTGCATCCACGCCCACGTGAACGGACGCGCTCGGGTTCAGCAGCTGGAACTGCGTGAGCAGCGACTCGACCTGCTGGATGTCCGCGACCACACTGCTGCTGATGCTAATGTTGTTGTTGCTGCGTATGATGCTGGTTCCGCTAGTGCTAGTGGTGTTGCCACTGTGTGGAGTAGTAGTAGTAGTAGCCGTTGTCTTGCCTGCGAGCACGTCCTTGGCGCGGTACGCCATGCGTGGAGGGACGCTGGTGCCATGCACGCTCTTCACAATGCTCTGCACGTCAAAGCCCGTGAGCGCAACCGCCGGCGAAGACGACGATGACGATGAAGTAGCCGCGAGCGTGGCCGAGGCCGCCTCCTGCGCGATCAGCAGTTGGTTCACGACCTGGCGCTGCGTGATGGCCGTCTTGCCCGAGCACTCGGCGCCGTGGTCCGCGTGGAACGACGTCACGTAGTAGCCTGCCGCATTAACATTCTCAGTGCCACCAGTGGCGCCTTTGAGCTTGCGGTTCACGCGGGCGCCGCGCACG
>JAASFQ010000591.1:0-18398 GCA_023333845.1 Globisporangium polare | reverse complement strand
CTACGGCCGCGTGAACGCGCTCAAGGCCGTGAGCAGCCAGGGATCAGCCACGCCAGCTCCGACCACGAAGACCCCCACGGTGGCTCCGACCCCGGCTCCGACCACCAAGTCGCCAACGCCAGCTCCGACCACCAAGACGCCGACCCCAGCGCCAACGACCAAGGCCCCAACGCCAGCGCCAACCACCCAGGCGCCATCGGGCTGCGCGGCCCTGGGCTTCATCGACTGCTACTACTCGGACAACTGCATCTGGTCGAGCGGCAAGTGCGTCGACTACTAAGCGTCAGTTTCAGTGTCACCAAGCCACGCGGCTGTGGAGCGCATCCAGCTCTCCCATACCGGGGGTTTCAAGTCTTGATGGCGAAGCATCAAATCGCCACACCACATCCCCCTACATGCAACAGATTTCGATGTCAATCCAATGTCGTATCTTGTGGCCCTCTGATCAGAGGTCTTCTAAAGACTTCTGGATAATCCACAGAATACTTTTGAGTTTTTCTTCGTTTACTGAGAGGTTGTTTTCTCTATGGATGCTCACACTCTCAAGAGTAGGAGTTTCCCACTTTATTCTCTCTATAATTCGAGGAACTTGGTCGACTTGCGGTGCTCCTGGCTCAGGATCGGCTCAAGCGACGCGACATCGACGTCCTCGACCGTGAAGTGCGTCGCGAGCTCCTTGCGCAGCTCGCCGACAAACTTCTCGCGGGTCGCAGCCTCGCGCTTGAGCACCTCCTGAAGCGTGCAGAGGAACTCCAAGTGCGAGCGCTTGTTGCGGTACGCTGGCTGACGCGCCGGGTTTGTTAGGTACTCCATGTTCGCTGGGTCGAAGTCCCAGAGGAATGACGTGTGGTGCAACCACCGGTCCTTCGAGATGCTCTGCGCGTTGCCGCCGAACTTGCGGTCGCCGAACACGTAGTCGTCCTCACGGAGCGCAAATGTCTGAGAAATAACATGAGTGGGTAGGAAGAAGAACAGTAGGTGTAATTAGGATAAGTATCAGCATAACTAGGATAAGTATCGCTATGCACGAAACGGACCAGGTCGCTCTCGCACACGCGGCTGAAGAACGGCGAGAAGAACGTGCTGGACCAGGCCATGATCTCGCGCGGGAACGGCTTCACGTCCGGGAACGAGTCCTATGAGCCATATACGAAGCGCATTTGTTTGACGACTGAAGCATCAGAGACACCACTTTGACAGGAGCATTGGTTGGTATCAAGTGCACGCACGCACCACGTTGCAGATGAAGGTTGTGAAGACCGTGTTGTGGTCCACAATGACCGTGCCGCCGCCGCTGAAGCGCTTGAGCACCGGGATGCCGTCTCTACACAGTCACATACAAACACATATCAGACTTCGCAACGACGAAAAAGTGCACCAATACAGTGGAAAGCAAGCGCTTGATGCGTACCGCTTGACGGCGTCGAGCTGCAGGAGCTGCTCGGGCTTGCCCGAGATGCCCATGACGATGGTCACGGGCGTCTTCTCCTCGTTGTAGATGAACCAGTTGCGCTCCTTGTCCACGCGGAAGAGCGCCTCCTCGACGCGCAGCTGCTCCTGGATGGGCACGCGCATGCGCACGAAGCTCATGCGCGGCTTGACCAGCGCACGCGCGGTGTTTGTCGCCATCATCCGCGCCGCGCTCATCGTGAGGATGAAAAAAACGAGCACTTTGGGGAAAAACCGGAAACGGATCGTACTTAACGAAAGCACTACCTGTATTAAGTGCGATTCTGGCTGCAGACTTTTTCCACATGCGAGACATTTCCAGTTCGCCGAGGCAATATGACGCGGCAGCCGCTGGGAGACCGCGCCGCGCTGCTCGACCTGCGCGAGCTCGCGCGCAGTTGCGCAGAGGGCGCTGCCACCTTTGCTAGCGGCAGTGATGTGCAGACGGTCGTCGTGGCGCTTGGGTCGCAGCGCGTCGCGGTGCTGCAGTACGTGACGACGACGGCAACGATGGTAAACGATCCTGACGCGAACGCCGAAGGGAACAGCAGCTTTGGCGTGCGGCTCGGCGTGTTCAAGAACGCGGATGGGGCCGGATCAACCGCTGCTGCTACTGCCCAGTGGACGTCGCTGTGGACCGAGGAGGAGACTGAGGCGGCACGCAAGCGTATTGAGGAGGCGACGCAGGGGGGAGAACGTGACGACGAAGATGAGCTCATGTGGTCGCTCGCGTGGAGTCCCGATGGCAAGTACCTGGTGGTCAGCGGTATCGTAATCAACGCGCAAACGAAGAAGCCCGAAGCGAGTGTGTGGATCGTCTCATCGCGCGAGTGGATGGCGATCGAAGATGCGGCTGCTATGTCATCATCGTCTCCTTTCCTGACACTGCGTGTGGATCCAGCGAAGCACTTGGGCGCAAAGGAGTTTGCGAAATCGTCGCAGCTTGTATCGCTCTTCTTTTTGAAAAGCAAGAGCAACCGCCTCTTCTTCGTGACCAGCGACGGGGTTCTCGTGAAAATGGACGTCCAGGTGCCCAAACTCGCGCTCCTGACGCTCAACAACACTGGTGAAGCGACGCTGAGCGCCACGGACAAGAAGTCGCTTTTCCAGCTGAAGGTCGTCAAGCGCATGAGCGAGTGGCACGCGGGTGTATCGGCGGCGACTTTTGAAGTGAACAGTGGGACGCTCGTGGTCGCCGGCGGACTCAAAAACCCGAGCGAAGAGCTGGTCCAAGGTCGTGCGTCCTCTCTTTCGGTCTGGAAGATGCTTGACAGTGAGCCTTTCTGCGAGTTGCTGGACTACACGATGGTGCTGAGTGAAGAGCAACGCGCTGGTGACGACGATGATGCGGACTCGACGGCTGGAGTAGCAGGAGAGCAGTCCTCACATGGTGAATTGACGCAGTCAGCTCAGAACTCGTCATCTTCTAGCCTGCTTCAGTCCGTCAAAGGCTCGCTTTTCAGTCCGCTCAAGTTCATGATCGGAGAAGACGCGACTTCTTCATCTTCGACTATTCTTCGAGGCTCGATCCGCCAGCTCGCGCTCTCGCCAGGCGGCGTATACGTGACCATGCTGGACGTCCAGGGACGCTTCTCGGTCCGCCAGATTGACACGTGCAGCGACGTGGTTGGGTGGCAGCTTGTCGACTCGCTATCATCATCAAGTCGGTGTGTGACTGTCGCCGAACTACTGGAGCACGTCGGCAGTTTGGCGTCAGTCAAGTCGCTCACGTGGGTATCGCCAAATCTGCTAGCGTTCGTGCTGACGAACGGATGGGTGGTGTATGGAGAGCTTGTGCGCCAGCTCGGGCTTGAGGGCATGGTAAGCAACGAGGTCCAGGATCCAGCCCAAGCTCCGTCTTCAGCGTCAGCGACCGCTGCCCTTGGGGGGATTGAGATCATTTCCGTGCATTCGCATCATCGCAGCTTTCCCGGGCTTTTCGAGAAAGCAGTGCACGTTGACGCAGTTGCTCCAATCCTACATGCTGAAGACGAGAGTGGTGGCGCTACTATGAGAGGGTACCAGCTGCTGACTGTAAACGGCGTGACAACGATCGCCGCTTTCGAAACTGTTGATCTCGAGGCGTTTGTGGAGCTGCTTATGAAATCGCACCAGTTCGACCGCGCGCTGGACGTCGTCGAGGCCCACGGGATGACTGGTGTGATCAACTTGGACGCGATCCACCGCCAGATCTGGAGCCAATTCCGAGCGCTTGCGACTGTCGAGACGATGGAGAACGGGTGTTCGGTACTGGCGACGGAGCGTGCCTACCCTGGAAATGGTTTCAACAAGGCCCTGCACCACCTCAGCCTGATCCAGGACAAGAAGTGGGTCGTCGACCAGTGTTTGCACGTCGTCACGTGGAGTTCGTTCGCGCACATGAAAGAGATTCTCGGCGCTGGTTTGCGAGCAGTGATGGGGGTCAGCGAGGACAACGCAGTCGCTGATGCCACGCAGGACGAGACAGTCGTAGCCAGTCAAGAAAAGCTTCTGCGATTCATCTACCGACTGGACACGCTCAAGCTGTTGCTCGCTGAAGATCTTGTGGAGACGGATGAGCTTCTGGCAACGAACGATGACGCTGATCCAAGTCGCCTCGCTGAGGAGAAATACTACGATGGAGCGGCTTTTGCTCAGTTCCGAAGTGTGTTGATCGTCGAAATCGCCAAGCAGCTCGCGTGCGAAGGCCGTGTGGGGTCGTTGGGCGTGCTCTTCCAGCGAAACGCGTGGACACTCATCCCTCGGCGCCTCGAGGTGCTGTCGCTTCTCCCAGCGTCGGCTTCGCCAGTTGCCTACGCGCATTTGTTACCAGCTGTCGGACCGGATTCCAGGAACGAGTGGCAGTTCTACACGCTGCAGCCACAAGCGAGCGCAGAAGAGGAGGCTGGAAGTGGCGATATCCTGGACGGTAGCAGTCACCGTGTCGTGGAGGTGGAGCTGAACCCAGAGAACAGATCCCACGACCTCGAAGCTGAAGAACTCGCGCTCTTTGAGCTCAAAGCACGGCAAAGTGGCCAAGAGCGACGAGAGGAGTATGCGAACTGGTTCCAGACGCGCATTCTCGAGATGGACTCGCTGTTTGGTCAGCTCGCGAACGCATTCCACTTGAGCTCGCTTGCAAAAGAGTGCGTGCATGGGTGGCAAGACGACGAAGATCCGAGGAAGAGCGAGTTTGAAATGTTCCAGCGAGATGTCGAGCGACTTTACAGCTGCATCTACCCACTCCAGCTGTCTTCGTGTTGTCTGCTATCGCTCCAGGAATGGTCGGCGCTCCCGCTTCACGACCAGATCCTGTGCGCTATAGGCAGCGACTGGGACTCGGTCACCGACGTGATCGACCGCATCCACGCTGTGTTTGTCGCACAACGTGGTGGTGACACGCTTTGCACGCTCGACGACGCGTTCTCAACCCTTTGCCATACACTGTCAAGAAAATCGTCGCTTCCGGTGCTCGAGCTCTGTGCACAGCTAATCCACCACAGCAACCCGTCGATGCCTGTCGTCGAGCGCTGGATCCAGAACGACGCACGGCTGCTTCGCACGTCGATCGACGTCGTGTACTCGGCGACGACGTCGGGATACTTTCGCAGTGTCGAGGAGCTCAATGCGCAGCACGGGACGTTCGTCGAGCAGCTCTGGACGATCTTCCAGTCGCTACCCATTCGGAAAGAAGACGATCCGCCAGAGATCGAGCAGCTTCAGGTGGAGGTGGACGAGATGGAGGACCTCATGGTGACCATGGACGTGCTCAACAAGTACGGCGTGCACACCTCGCCGACCGAGTTGAAGATGCAAATCGGTGAAGCGAGTATCACTGCAGCCGACGATCTGCTCCAGCGCATGTGTCGCTTCTCGCTCCCAGGGACGACCACCACCGAGACAAATGCCGATGGTGTCAGCGCCAGTGACGACGAGGCTCAGCAATGGATGGAGGTATGGCGGGACGCGACGAAGCTCAAGACGCACGTGTTTGGCGAACGCATCAGCCAAGAGGCGATTTTGGACGTCATCTTGCGCCATTTGCTCAGTCACGACGTGTACCTGGATGCCGCGGAGCACCTCATGACGAACTGGACTGGTTCGAACTTCGAAGTCATTCACCACGTGATCGTGGTGCTGATCCGTGCGATCCAGGCGAAAGTGGACACTCTGAAGGGCAATTTCGTGTCGGAGAGCGATTTGCAGGCGCATTTCGCGGCGCTCAAGTGCATCGACATCACGAAACGCGTGCTACTGTCTTCCCCGGCACTGGAGCAAGAGCCTGACCGAAAGAAGCACTACGAACGCCAGCTGCGCCACGAGACCGAGCTCGTGCACGCCTGCCAGCTGCTGGATCTGCTTACGTACGGCGCCGTGAAGCTCACGCCTGCAGCTATTCGCCCTTTGAAGGACGCGAAAGACCGCCTCGAGGTTGTCCTGAAGGTGTTCACGAGCAATCCGAACCACTACCAGCCGTCGAACCGCGCGAGAGAGTGGCTCAAGCACCACAACCTGGAGAGCGTGGTTTCCTCAGACGGGACCAAGCCGTTGGAGGCCGTGCTGTATTTGGCGAAGCTACTTCGCGTGGACGACCACAAGCACCAGATCGTGATGAAAGGTGCGTATGCAGCGCTCTATTGTGCGGACTACGACGTCACGTACGGCCTGACGAACGAGGTGATCGAGAGCATCCGCGTGACTGTCGAACCACAACATCCTCACTATCAGGACGGCGAGAAGAGCCACCGCAGTCGCAGTGACGACGTAGAGCTGCAGCATTTGATGTCGCTGGTGTTGGACCTGATCTCGGCGTCGTCGTTCCGCTCCTGGTCCAAGAAGCTCAAGCTCTGTCGGCTGGTGTTCAGCGCGCAGAACGTCTCATCGACGAGTTTGTTCAGCCACCAGATCACGAATCTAATCATGGCGGCGATGCAGAGACTCGAGGCAGTCGAGGCGCTGGCTTCAGAACTTGGACTCTCTGAAGCAGATGTCGAAGAGCGACGCCACCAAGACACCAGTAAGCGCTCGAGCGTAGAAGAACTACTCCTGAAAGAACTCGAGATCGTTGTGGGCCTGCTCCAGGAAGAAAAGAACGACCGAGGCTTCCTGCTGCGGCTACTGCAGAAAGGCTTCCAATTGGTGACGATTGTGCTCACGGGCGCGATCACCCAGCAGAGCGACGACGACGACCAGCCCGTTCAGTCAACTGCTGACGAGGCAGTTGTGCTTCAAGAGACGCAACGGAGTGCGCGAATGGCGCAGCAGATGGCTTTGATCTGCGTTGAAGAGGCGATCGCATCGACAAATACTTCCGACTCGCGGGTGTTTCTAGAGATGGGGTTGAGCTACTTTCTGCTCTGGAGCGATTTCTCAACCGACAATCGCTGCGACCTGGAAGGCTTCTGGGAGCAGGAGATCCTCCCTCTATTGACTTCTGCTGCGGAATCATCGACCACGAGCGGACAAGGATCTGACGAGCTTGTCCGACAATGCCACCACTTTTTCATGCTGCAAGTCGCGTCCGCTCTTCAGGGAGATGACGACGACATGTCGTCAGTTGCCCAGGGGCTGCAAGAGCGTCGCAAGTGCCTCAACACTTTCGTGGCCTCGTACGAAGAGACCAAGCGCTTCGTGCTTTCAAAGAACTTTGAGCCTGAAGCGGAGGGCGACGACGAGCTGGCAGATGCAGACGAGCACCACACCAATAGTAGCCGTAAGCTAGTCTTCTCCACGTCAAAGCGGGACGTGTTTGCGCGTCTCGCCAAACGCTGCCAGGACATGATGGTGTCGCAGAAAAAGACGCAGGAGCTGGAGGAGATGAACTCGTTCTTCAACGAGAACTTGGACCTCGAGCGCTTCTCACGCGACTCAGAGTACCGCGTGAGCAAGATCCTGATGCTCGCGACGACGAAGGAGCACTACCAGGTCGCCAAGCAGTTTGCCACCAAGTACGGCGTCGATGAGTACCAGTGCCTGCTCGCCTACATCAAGAGCGTGTTCCTCCCAGCAGCGTCGAGCTCTTCTTTGAATCGCCACGAGCAGCTCGAGATCGCGTTCCGAAGCGAGAACGAGGATTTCCTGGAGCAAGCGCTCGAGAAACCGTTCGTGTTTGGCAACTTCCTGCTCAACAACAATGGCGACAGTGTTTACGAGCTGCTGGATGGTACCGACCACGTGGGTATTCTCCTGTTGCTGCGCATGGTGCTCGAGTGCTCCAAGCGGATCACGCAGCTGTCAAAGGATGGAATAGGCCAGACTGAAGTGGATGCTGGGTCGCTATTCCCACTCTCGAAGGAGTCAAGCGACCGGATCACGCTCCTGTTCATGTGTCTGAAGCGCCTGAAAGAGCTCGAGCGTGTGAAGCGTCGTTCGCGTATCGAGGTAGTGGATTTCAAGCTCGTGTGCGCCGCTGAAACCTGTTCCGAACTGCTGCACGCGCCTTCGCCAAATTCGTCAAACGCAAGCGAGAGCAGACAAGTCGCGATTGAAGCGCTGCTGCCGTTTCTCAACGGGAAAACGATCAAGATGCTGACCAAGATCCTGCAAAAGCTTCACCACGTGACCACGAGCGCAGTCGTGATGGTTTACTTGAGCGACATGCTCCACCACATATGGCTTGAACAGCGCGGGCACCAAAATGGTGAGCATGGTACCCTCTCTGGTGATCTCGCAGCGTACGCCTACGAGGCCTGTACGCCGTTCCTGTCGGTGCTCACGAACGAGCACGTGATGCTCTTCCACTGCCTCTTCCTGAACAGGGACCTGGAGTCGAATAGAAGCTACACCGACAGTGAAGAGTTCTACGGTCAGTCGATGGATGGTGTCACCCACTTCGGCGCATTCTTGACGCCTCAGAAACGGCTGGAGCTCATTTCTGACACGCTGACGCTCTTCCAAACAAGGTTCGACGCGTGGAAGGTAGCCAACAGCGAGCAGCAGGTCGATGGTGAAGCACTTGCTGCGAAGGAAAGCGAGCTGCAGTTCCTGGAGAGCGAACTGGTGGAGGCGACGTTTTGGTTCATCGCTCACGAAGTCAAGACAAACGGGATCCTGTTCCCAGCCGTGGTACAAGTGGATTGGGAGCACTGGGAAGCGCTGATGAAGGCCTGGTTCAGCTTCGACACTGAACAGAAGGTGCAAAAGAAAGCGGAGCTGCGAGGATTCCTCGTTCTGCTCTGTCAGCTGGTGTCGTCGGTCGAGATCGCGTCGCTCATGACGGAGCTCGTGTTGTTGGCTTCCAAGTCCGAAGAGTCCGATGCTGCCATCCTCGGAGATATCTACCGACGCGTGTTTGCGAGTGGAGTAGACAGAACTCTGTCGAGCGACCGCGCTGAAGATTTGCAGCAAGCGATTGTGAGACAGTGGGTGACGTCGTTCCCTGATGCGCACATCAAGATCAGCGAGCAGCTCGAAGGCGCTGCTGGGTTTATTTCCACGCTGTGCTCACGTTCTACAACGGGCAAGCCGGCGAACAATTCGACCAGCGAGAGAACGTACCAGCGCGTCCTGAGTCAACTGGACCAACTTCCAAGTCTTGCGCTGAAGCACATCGTGGAGTCCAGGAAGCAGAGTCTGCAGACTGCTGAGAGTGGCTCAGATCCGCAGAAGAACACCGCTAACGCTGCTGTGACCGCCGAGTGGCGACACTTGGTGCAGCGATGGGAAGAAGAGAAGAAGTGGACGCTGAGCGCTGTGCTGACGCGTCTCGTGCTTGATGGCGGCGTTGCTGCGAACGCGACAGCTGAGGAGCTCCTTATGTACGAGCGAGAGTGCTTTGGACTCCAGACGAAAGCCGTTTTCAGTCTGCTGCAGCGACAGCACAGAGAGACTCAGGACTTCGCATTTGTCTTTAGTATCCCGACGGACCAGGTCTACGAGCAGTTCGACGCAGTGTTCGCACAGGCACTCGCAGTGTTATCCTCGAGTGCGGTAACTGCGGGCAGCAGAGACCAAGGTAGACAAACAGCCCTGACGACTGCGCTCGCGAATTTGCTGTTCTTCCACGACGACATCTCTCAGAAGCAGCACCAGAAGCAATCGAGTTCGTTTCACACGTGGGAACGAGAGCAACGCCATGCACTCACGAAGCGCATTCAAGACCAGTTCAGCATCGGCAGCAACTTGGGCGAGGACACTGTCACTACATTCGCAGAGAGCGATGAGACCAATTGGTGGTCTCAGCTCTTGCTCCACAGCCACTGGGACAACGACGACAAGCTGACAACGTGGTACTTGGAGCTGGGCTATGCGAAGATCACCTCGCCACGCGTACTGGAGGCGTTCGCTATGGCGCACTGGGAGACCAAGAAGCTGCTGTGCGTCGAGCTCATCCTGCTGTCGCCTTTCAGCAAACTGCACACCCACCACCGCGACCGCCTGCTTCAGAGCGCTCGTGGCAGCGGTAGTAAGCAACGAATCCTCGAGCTGCTGCTGCTTCGCTTTGGCGTGCAGACGCTGCTGCATGCAGGTTTGTACCACGACTTGCTGAGTCTGCACCTGAATGACGAGCTCCAGACCAAGAAGCTCCTCTGGTGGACCTCGAGCGGCGAGTACCTTGTGTGTGCGCTGGTGATGCTGAAGGAGTTCGCGACGGCTGCGCGGCTGACCTGTGCGCTCTGGCACGTACACCCGCTGCTCTGGGACTACGAGAACGCGCGGCTGACGCTCGCAAACTACCTCAAGCGCCTCGCGACCGCGCAGCCGCCAGCAACCGCCGGCGATGGAGATGATGAAGCGATTCTGCGCCACGAGGTGTACGGCCGCGCGTTCAACTTTTTCCAGCGCAGCATGACCATGTAGAGTGAGAGCGTGATAAGCAAGCAAAATGAAATGGCATTACGACTGAGTGACTAATCCGAGAACGAACAAGCGACCCCAGCCTATCAGCAAGAGTACTGCGGGTGGCTTCGTACCTCTCTCACTCGTGGTTCTTGCTCTTCTCCTTTTATACGTTGAGCTTGATGAGCTTGAGCAGGTGCGGGTTGCGCCAGTCCTTGGAGACGTCCTCGAGGTGCTCGTCAAAGTCCACAATCTCGTTGAACGCGCTCTGCTGCAGCGCCTCGGAGAGCACTTTCATGGGCGTCTTGTCGTTCGAGGCGTCCTCGAGGCGCAGGCGGTTGTCCACGCGGATCCAGCCGCGCTTGACGTCCTTCAGCAGGAGCTGCGTTCACATACACACACGCCACCATACGCCGCATTAGGACGCATTGCACATGACACTGGCAATAAATGCTCACATGAACAATGATAGACCAACCTGGACGGCGCTCTTGGCCTCGCTGTTGAGCTGCTGGTTCTCGACGAGCAGCACGCAGGCGCGCGAGCAGTTGGCCTCGATCTTGTCGGCCACCTTCTCGGCAAAGTGGCTCAGCGTTGCGCTCCCCTCGGCCTCCCCTGCATGGTAGTAGCCCACGATCTTCTTGCCCTGGCCCTGCGCCTGGCACCACGCGTCGACCATGGCGCACGCCACCTCGAGCAGCGGCGCGAGCGGCGCGTCGTGGTGGAAGAGCGGCACGGCGTCCGAGACCACGAAGCCCTGGCCTTGCTCCTCGCCGATGAGCAGCCCGCTGCAGGTGTTCGTCGGATACTTGGCCGCGTGCAGCAGCAGCTTCACGTACGCGGTCGCCTCGACGCGGTAGTCGCTCATGGTGATGCCGATGGTCAAAGGTCTTTGTTTGGGTTATGAAGGGGTACGATTTTGTGCCGCGTGAAGTCCCCCTCGGATTTTTGGTATCGGGGATTTGATACTGCTGCTGTACAGAGATGGCTGTTCTCGTATAGAGAGATGGGAAAAAGGACTGTATTTGTGCGACATGATAGTGTTGCGCCGTTACATTCAAGCGACCTTCGTGCGACTCTGCCGTCGACGTTTTGGCGTGGCGCCAACAAAAAAAAGCAAAAGGTGATGGATGTCGAGGAGCTCGCCATTCGTCCATTCGCTGGCTCAGACGCGCGCGCCATCCGTCTGATCCCAAGTGACCTGAGAGCAGCACGCCGACTGCCTGTCTACCACCGTCACCGCTACGGCATCCCATAGACACACGGGAGGCCATGCAGCGCAGCAGCAAGCACCGCAGCCGCTCGCCGTCACTGACCGCGTCGTCTTCGTCCTCGTCGTCGTCCGAGGATGAGCGCAAGGCGCCGCGCATGCAGACGCGGTTCCCGTACGTACTGCCGCCCGTGTACCCTGAGCGCGTCGCAGCGGTGATCACGGACGCCAAGAAGAAGCACCGCACAGGTACGCTTTGGTTGTTGTGATGATCATTTTTCCATTGCCTTCGAAAATACCAATCGACTGATTGACTGACTTGTGTGTGTGTTGTGTATGCTGTGTGTGGTGCATGAAGACATCAAGAGCCACGAGTGGGGACGCGAGGGCTTTGTGGGCTCGGGCGTGTGCGAGCTACCGCTGGACGAGTCGAACCCGATCAAGCGCGAGCACTGCAGCAACCTGAGTGTCGAGCGCTTCATCGAGGAGTACGAGAAGCCCTACGTGCCCGTGGTGATCGAGGGCATTCCGGAGGCTGAGGGATGGGGCGCCGTGGACAACTGGTCGCTCAAGAAGCTGCGCAAGAAGTACAAGAAAGTGCAGCTCAAGTGCGGCGAGGATGACGACGGCAAGTCGATCCGCATGAAGTTCAAGCATTTTGCCAAGTACATGAAGCACCAGACGGACGACAGCCCACTGTACATCTTTGACAGCGCCTTTGACGAGAAACCCGAGACGAAGCCGCTTTTGGACGACTATAATGTCCCCAGCTACTTCCCCGAGGACCTCTTCGCGCTCGTGGGCGAGGACCGGCGGCCGCCCTATCGCTGGTTCCTCGTTGGCCCCAAGCGTTCGGGCACGTGCGTCCATCTGGACCCGCTAGGCACGAGCGCCTGGAACACGCTGCTCGTGGGCCGCAAGCGCTGGGTGCTCTTTCCGCCGGACGTCTCCAAGCACATTGTCAAGGGCAAGAACCACGTGCGCAAAGGCGAGGACGACGAGGCCGTGAACTATTTTATGGACATCCTGCCGCGCATCAAGCGCGCGAACTCGTCCGAGACGCTGCGCTGCATCGAGTTCATGCAGTACCCGGGCGACACGATCTTCGTGCCGGGCGGCTGGTGGCACGCCGTATTCAACGTCGAGGATACGATCGCCGTGACGCAGAACTACTGCAGCAGCCAGAACTTTGAGCGCGTGTGGCGCAAGACGCGCAGCGGCCGCAAGCGCATGGCCGTCAAGTGGCTAAACAAGCTTGAGAAGAAGCACCCGCAGCTCGTGGCGCTCGCCAAGGAGCTCAACGCCAGCGACAACTTTGTCATGTACGGCAGCAGCACTATGGGCAGCAGCAAGGAGGAGGAGAAGGCGGCTGAGAAGCAGGAGCAGGAGGCCCTGGCCAAGAAGAAGAAGAAGAAGGCCAAGAAATCGGAGAACGAGGCTGAGAATGAAGGTGAGGAGAGCTCGTCGAGCAAGAAGAAGAAGAAGAAGAAAGCGGAGATTGAGGAGGAGGGGATGCGGTCGAGCCGCAAGAAGGCCAAGAAGGCGTAGAGAAGAGAAGGCTGAATCGGGTCGATCTTTCACGTGACCACCACAAAAGTAGACGAGACGGTCAACCTGTGTTTTGTTTGTATCTGTTTGTTGTTGACACGAAGTCGAAGCCTCGTCTTGTCGAGAGTACCTCGTAGCCCTTCACATTCAGCCTTGCTCTGCTCGACAAGGTTACTTCCGAGTCCACTCGAGACCAATTCAATCGAACTCAAGTGGACCCAGTTCTTCCCTCAGCTGCTGGGTACAATCGCAGCGTCTTCGACACAAAAGCGTCCAGGTACTTGAGCTTCTTGACGTCCTCGTAGGTTAAAGAGCTCGTTCAAGACTTTCTCTTGCTCTTCTGGGTACTGTGCGATGTTGTAGAACGCGTAGACGATCGTCGAGGCAGTGGTGTCGCGTCCAGCAAACATCGCGGACGTCACGGTCGAGCACAGCGTCGCGGCGTCGAGAATCGTGGCCACACCCTCTTTCGCTTCGAGCTTGCGCTTCTTCTTGATGAAGAGCGAGAGGATGTCGAACTTGTGGGCGATCCCATCGTCGCTCATCGTCATGCGTTCCTTGAGAATCGAGTCCACGAGGCCCAACAGAACCTTGGACTCGCGCTTCAGACGGTACTCGCTGGGCATACACCACCGCAAGTACTTGTAATAAGGCTTGGTGACGCCACGCACGGCTACGTTGGCAAAGACAAAGTCCATCGCTTTGATGAACTTGAGCCCGAGCCCGGCGTCGATGCTTTCGAGCGACACGCCCAGCGCGATGTCGAAGATCGTCTGCAGCGTGTACTGACTCGCCACCGTGTGCATATCGCACTAACCGTCCTCGTGACCGTTATTGACAATGTCGATGAGCCCCAGAGCGTACTTGTGAAAGGTGTCCTCGGTGAAATCTTCAAAGTTCGCGGCCGTGAACACGCGCGCGACGACCCTGCGCTGCAGGCGGAACATGGCGCCGCCGTCGCACGTGTGCGCGTGGTTTGTGGCTCGTGGCCAGCAGGGATTTCGCAAACACCTCGCCCATGGCCGCGATCAGCCGGTCCGACTTGATGTAGTTGTCCACGTTGGTCGCGAGCACGTGCTCGACGTCCGCTGGGCTAGCGATCTGTACGTATGTATGGGAAACAGTGAGACCCTATTGATACTGGCAGCTACGCACTAGCAGCGGAGGCAAAGCGTACATAGAGCCTGCTGTCGGCGAAGACGTTCCACGGGATCTTGATGCGGCCGCCGTGTTTGGTCATGAGGTCTACCTGAGAGAGACGAACAGCAGTCGAAACACACTTGGAATGCCAAGCCACGCTATGAGAATATGTGCTGGTAAGAGCAAGCAGCATACCTACCTGGAAGTCGTAGACGCAGTGGATGCTCTTGGCGAACTCGGGGATGAGGCCCAGGAGGAAGCGTCCCTGCGGTCCAGGCACAGGCGCCAGCTGCCTGGCCGCGCACACACCTTGCGACGGATGGAGCTCACGACCGACACAACCACGAGCGCTACAGAGTCGCTGGAGAATGGAGGCAAGGCGAGCATCGTGAGCTGCCGCTTGTGCTGCTGGCCGGCGAGTTCTGGAAATGAGCGAACGTGAAGACATGCATGGATCAGAGGAAATGAAGCGGGAAATCATAACTGAGTTGCGATTTCCCCTTCATTCCTTAAATCACAAGCGCCTCCGAATGCCAACTTCAACAATCAGATTGGGACACTCGCAAACAGTACTGCGATGCATGTTGTAGCAGATGTTGGTGAGGGACATTTCGTTCAACATAGATAGAATTGGGTGCATTTCGCTCAGAATACGCGCCTGGCGTATCTTTTCATACAACATGTGGACAATACCAAAGTGGACACTAGTGCTCACCTAACTCGCAACCGATGGCCCTCTCGCCATTTGCTCACTTGGGCGGGAGCGCGCACGAGACGCGCAGCTTCATGCCGTTGAAGTCGCGGCCGTCGAGGTCTTCGACCGCTCGGTGCATGTCCTCGGCGCTGCGCAGCGTCACGAAGCCAAAGCCGCGCGCCGTGATGCGCACAGTTTCGAAGCCTAGGTACTGGAACAGGAACGAGAGCTCTTCGCGCGACGTACCCTGCGGCAGGTTGCCCACGTACACTTCGAACGGGTGCGGGTTCGGCTGGAACCGGTCGCCACCACCACCTCGTCCACCACCAGGTCCGCCACGGTAGCCGCCGCTGCCAGGTCGTTCGCCCTCGTAACCTCGCGGACCGCCGCGGTTGAAGCTTTCTGGCCCTCGCCCTCCACCGCCACCAAAACCACCAGGTCCACGTCGCATCTGCTCAATGTTGGGCGGCGCCTCGGCGTGGCCCCACCACACGCTGTGCACGATCACGCCCTCGGCGTTGCCGTTCTCGTCGCGCGTGGGCACCGTGAGCACGAGGTTCTCACCCTCGCGGATCGGCACGCGGTGCTTGAACTCATCCTGGAAGATCTCTTCGAGAAACACGAGGAAGCCGCTGGGCACGATCGTCAGGCGCAGCGTGAACGGCTCCCCAAAAGTGATCGGACAGCGCGGCAGCGGCTGCGAGCAGCCCCAGCGGCCCTCGATGTTGCTGTTCTGGATGATGTGGCCGCCGCGCTGGCGCCGCGGGTTGAAGTGGTAGAGCACCGTGCCCGGGTACGGCGCACCGCTAAGCATGCTTGACTGCGTGCTGATGTTGAAACAGCAGCGCGACGAGCGCACGGGCATCGTCGCGTGGATGATCAGCGTGTTGTTCGTCGCGAACGCCACCTCGGGCAGCACAATGTCGAGCGCGGGTCCCGTCGCCGAGTCCCAGTCCTCCGAGCGCAAGAAGCTAACGAGGGGGAGCTGGATCGAGCTGCGGCCACCCTGGATCTTGATCTCGCCGGGTTTGTCGCTCTTCGTGCGCGGTCGCTTGGCTGCAGGCGCCCCACCGACGATGCTCCCCGAGCCGCCCTTCAAGATATCCGTGAGCGGGTTCGTGCGCTTCACGGGCGCGGACGCTAGCGCCGCCGGACGCGCGCCGCTCGCGGGCACCACTTTCTTCGCCATCACGAGCTTCGCGCGCTCGACAGCCGACATCGCAGGCTTGGCTGAGGATGAGGTCGCGACAGAGCCAACGCCCTTGGGCGTGACGCCACCACCGCCGCTGGGAACAGACGGCGACGCCCCCACGCCCGACGAGCTCTGGCGCTGCAACAAAAAGTTCTGCACGCGCTCGCGGTCCGACGAAAGCTGGCGCTTCGGCGTTGTCGCCGTCCCCGACGACAACGACGACGACTTGACGAGCGTCGACGCCCCGGACGAAATCTTCATGGCCGCCGACGACGCCATCATCGCGTTCGGCGCGCCGCCTCCGCCAACGCCAGAAACATTGCCAGCGTCATGCGCCGCCGAGCCGCCGTTGATACTTGCACCCGCGAGGAGCGAGGCGTTCTTACCGCCGGAATCCTATACGAGAGCACACCATACACAAGCGAGAACATGACCTCCTTAGCATGAAGCGAGCCACTTACAAAGAGAGAGAGAGAGCGAGCAAAATGGCGTGACGTTACGAACCGCGTGGAAGGACTGGAAGAGCTCGAGCAGCAGGATCTCCTGCTTGGTGAGGTACTTGCCGTCGTACGCGTCCAGCTGCAGGTGCTGCTGCAGGTCCTGCAGCTGCGACGCGTCTCCCTCGTCCTTCGCCACGTCCGCTGCTGCCATCTTCCTCCTGTTGTTGCTGAGGCAGCCGCTTTCTTTTTCGTTTGTGTTGTGTGACTCAAAGGGTTCACAGAAAGAAAGCGAGGGAGAAACCACTCGTGCTGGTCGTATAAACACTCTCGGCTCGAGCCTTCGAAAGCATGCGAATATAAGCTTGGACGCAGTATGCACAAAAGACAATAAAGATGTCAGCATTGTCAAGCGTTCAGACCGTTGGCGCGCAATGCAAATAAAGCAAGCACACGGACAGACAATGAAGGCGACGAGCGCCATGCGGCGCGGCTCACGGCCGCACGTCCTGCGCTCTACGTGCGTTCTCTTGCTCGGCGTCTTGTGCTGCTTCAACTTATGGAGCCCATCCGCTTTTGCCGCCAGTGTCAGCAGTAACAGCGCTGTGGACACCGCGCCACCGCTTGAGGAGCCGCCGCCGCCGCCGCAGCTCTCAGGCCATCTGCACGAGCAGCTCGAGACGCTCGCCGGCGAGCTGCAGAAGCGCACGCAGCGCGCAGAACGCGAGCGGGACACGCTGCAGGAGCGCATGAACTCGTCCAAGCAGTTGATCACGAGCCTTTTCGCGAACGAGCGCGAAGAGACCGAACTATTCGTGCAGGAGACGCGCTTCAAGATGCAGGCGCTGCGGGACGTGATGCGTGTGGAGATGCAGCGCGCACTGCAAAATGTACAGCAGCAGATGCAGAGTGCAGTGGAGAACGTGACCGCACTGGTGCAGCAGCGGGAGAAAGTGAAGCGCGAGAAGGAGCAGAAGCTCCGGCTGTTGCTCCAGCAGAAGCAAGAAGCAGTGGAGGAGCAGAGGCGACAACAGCAAGAAGAACAAGAACGACTCGAGCAAGAGCAAGAAGAACGCGAGCGACAGCTTGCAGAGAGTCGCAAGAGCGACGCTGCTGATGCTGGACCAACGAACGAGGGCTCCGAGGAGAACGCCTCTACCAGCGTGGGCGAAATCAACCAGAGCCCGTCGCCGACCGTAAGCTCTAACAACGCCAGCTCGTCGATCGAGAACTTCACCACCAGGAGCATTGAGGCTGCCAGTGGAGGAGCTACCGACAGCCCCTTGTCGTCGCTCCTCGGATCCACAGCGTCGACGCTTTCCCGTCTCTACGCGAACATCTGGTGGCTCTTCCGGAACGTGCTAGTGCCGCTCGTGCTCGTGCTCGGCGGTCTGTTGCTCGTGCTGATCGCGCTCGCCAAGTACGAAGTGTATCGCCGCCGTGCAAAGCGCACCCGGGGCGTGATCTACTCGGGCTACCTAAAGCGGTCCAGTGAGGCCGAGCGGCGACAGCGACGACGACGTGCTGCCACTGTTGTTGGTACAGGTGGGGGAAATGCAGCTCAAGGTCAAGAGCCAACGCGTCGCCGATTAAAGAGCTCAGTAGCAGCGGCCACCAGCTCGTCTTCAACGTTACGGAGGGACGACACTTAAGAAAGTGTCCACCGAAAGAAGACAGAAGGGTTTGGGTATCCAGTTTTGCTTCAATTATTTATTATGAAATTGAGAGAAGGGGAGTACAGAGTCGAGAGATAGAAGCACGAGAGAGAATGAAGATGCTGGTACTTATACTCGAAGGTTGTGGACCGCCTACTAATGGACCGCAGTGCTGGACGTCCTCGCCCACGATGCGCCTGGGTTCACGGACTGCGTCTCGACCATCCCGGCCCTGACGCTCGCGTTAAAGCGGTCGGTGCCGAGCGTCACCTTCTCCACTTTCTCAAAGTTCAGGCGCAGCAGACGTGAGGCGATG
>JAASFQ010000590.1:0-18432 GCA_023333845.1 Globisporangium polare | reverse complement strand
TCGGGCCAATTGACTCCAGGTTTTACAACATCGTGTCCAGAGAAGATCGAGGAAATCGGTACGCGCTGCTTGGCGTTTAACCCAGCGAACCGCCCCACAGCCGCGGAGGTGGAGTACGCGCTCCGTCAGCTGAAGAACAGCGTGCGGCTATGAGCTGAGCGCCCAGCTGACTGGTCTGGCGCTAGCACGGGCTGAACGTTTTTCAGTCACTCGGTGTATCTTCCCAGAGCTAGCAGTTAGTATACAGTATACTCCACTGGGTGCAGTTATAAAACAAAATACTTTCTTGGTTTGTGCAGAGTGATGGTCGTCACTTCAACATCAACTTCCGACTGCGATCCGCAATTCAGAAAAGCCTGCTCGACGACTGCGTCGCCACTCGCCAATTCGCCAAGTCCCCCACAAGCGCGTAACGCACAACTCCGAGTTGCCTGAAGAAGAGACAAGAGCAGCCCACCGTCACGACCAACGAGAATATGCTGCGCTGAAGCAAGCAAAGCTCGGTTGCAATAGCAGACAGCCGCGTCTTCGTCGCAGATTTTGACGCCATCGGCTCCCACTCGGACTATGCAAAGCCATTAGAGCTCTTGCCAGCATTGTCAGTGTTTGCTGCGATTGCAGCGGGGTCAATGCCCGCGCAACTCTCGATGCTGCACGCCTACGAGACAGCGCCATTCGCCAATGAAACCAAGTTGGCAGCTCCGACCGCTCGTTTCCGCAAGGCGATGCATAAGCTCGAGGATGCTGCAAATGTAGGAGGAGGAGACGCAGCCAAGTTGCTTGGTAACTTCATGCGGTCTTCGAAGGTACCAGCATTTGCGATCGCGTAAGGAGAGCAGACCGTTAGTACTCTGGTTCATAGCACCTCTGAATGCGTTGTGCTGTATTGTCTTGAACGTTTCTTGCAATCTGCAACAACAAAAAAGCTTGGTAACGCGACCTCATAAACCTACTGCAAAAGGTGGTCACGCACTCTTGTTTATCTGGCGGAGTGCGTACGCGATCTCTGCCGCAGTGGGGCGGTGCGCAGAATCAAACGCAAAGCAACGCATGCCGATCTCCACGATCTCCTCTGGACACGACGCAGTGAAGCTGGGCACCACTTGGCCCGTTGCCACCATCTGCAGCAGCGCGACGTCGACCATTTTGTTCCCGTTTGAGCCGCGCACCTCATGGTAAGGCAACTTGTGCGAGTCCAGCTCTGTCAACAAAGCTCCAAATGAGAAAATGTCGGCGGCTGGTCCGTAGTCGCTGCTCCCGGAGATCACCTCTGGCGCGAGCCACTTGCCCGTTCCAACACCGGAGGTCATCGTGTTGTTCTCCGAGCGATAGCGAGACGCACCAAAGTCCGTCAGCTTAGCAACCATCTCGGATGACAGTAGGACATTGCGAGACTTGATATCACGGTGCACGAGCGGCGGTGAGAACGAGTGGACGTACACCAGCGCCTCAACCACATCCATGGCGATCTGGAGCTTCTCCGGTGTCCACGCTCTCGAGGTTCGCGGGTTGTTGAGGTAGTCGTGGAGATCCCCGCCTTCCATGTACTCGAAGAGCGCCTGCAAGTCCGCCTCGATGGTCCATGCGGCACCAACGAATTGGACGATCTTCGGGTGCTCGAGCTTGGCGACCAGCTTGATCTCGTCAATGAAGTTCTGGGTTGTGGACTGGCTGGTGTCGCCCTTTCGAAGTCGCTTGGACGCTAAAAGGCGCGTGTTGCGATACTTGACGAGCCACACGTCGCCGTAGGCTCCCTTCCCGATAATCTCGACGTCTTTGATGTCGTCTTCATTGACTTTGATAGAGAGCAGCGCTGCGTCGTTCCAGATGTGCGTGAAGCCCGTGTCGCTACTGCCGTTCGTTCCCTGCGACTGCATCGTCGCTTGGTACGTGTCGTGTCTCTTTTTCCCGCCTCGGCGATTGCGAACAACAACGACCGCGGCGATCCCGATGAGTACAAGTGCGCCGCATACAATGCCGACGATCAGACCAATCGACACGCCACTGCTTGTCTTCGCCTTCCCGGTGCCTCCTGTGCTCGTCGCCCCGCCGTCTGAACTCGTCGCACCGTCTCCGGTCGCGTCCTCAGTGATGCAAAACTTGATGCCCTGAACCAGTTTCTGCTCGGAAACGAAGCAATCTTTGAAGACGGCGCTGGCGTCGACCTTTAGGCTCGTCAGGTTGTTGAGAAACGACGCCTGCGCGCTCGTGAGCGTGATGTTCTTGAGCTGGTTGCCTCCGAGGTTGCTGCGCATCGCGAGTCATATGTAAGCCAAAGAACACGAGAGAGACGGATTTAGTTTCTCTCTACAGCACAGCGAGTCAGGTCTGAAGGCTCTGTCGTCAAACGTACAGGGTGGCGAGGCTCTTGTGCTGGAAAATGGCCGCCGGGATCGCCGTCAAGTTGTTTTCACTCAGGTCCCTGACATCCCAACACGCGTCGGTGACCACATAAATATAATCTACGGGCATGGCACTTTGATAGTATAGTACATCAACGTACAACTCGATCAGGTTGGGGAAGACAGCGTCGAACTTGGTGATGCGATTGGAACTGAGGTACCTAGAAACAAAATACCAGCCACCCCACACCAGGTAAATACCCTCACGTCAGTGAAGAAATACTCGCCGCATGGATATAGTTAGCACGACGACTCCTGCGATCGCATGCTACGCACAGCTTCATGAGGCTCTCTACGACGTGCGCTTTCTCGACTCCCGGAACGTCGTTGTTGTCCAAGTACCTGCACGGAACCAATTTCCACAATCCGAAATCAGCGATTTCGTCACTGAGGCTTTTCGTGGAGAATAATGCATTTTTCGCTCACGTACAAGGTCTGGAGGCGTTGGTACTGCGCCAAGATCGACGGGAACTCCGTCAGCTGGTTCATCGAGAGCACTCTGTAAACAGTTTTTCAAAGGCATACACACACACACACATAAACGGAGTTAGTTTTCTACCGTACTCGTCAGCAGAGATGGGAAAACGCTAGAGCACGGACAGTTCCGTGGCGTTCTTGAAATACGCTTCGAACGACTCGAGGTTGTTGTTGTCGAGGGCTCTGTCCCACACACACACAACAAAATGACGAGAAGTTGAGGTTGCTATGAATATTTTGGGAGATACGGGTGAACCAGAGGAGGGAAGATACTGAACTCACAATTGCGAGATCGTGTTGATCACGATGCTCGAGTCGACGCCCGCGATGTAGTTGTTGGAGAGCGAGCTTCGCACACGAAAGCAACAATAGATAACAAATATGCCAGTTAGTCCAGAGTGTATACGACCAGACAATCCGTCACTGAGTTTACTCGCAACGCACAGCTCCTGCAGCGCCGTGAAGCTCGAAAAAACCTTCGGAAACGTCGTTAGCAGTCCGTTGTTTAGCTCCAACGTCCGGATCGTGGGCGGCAGGATCGTGGTCAGCTTTGTGAGTGTCGGCACCAGGTTGAGGTTGCCCAGGTACACGTTCTGCACCTGCGTCTGCGTGGTGATGAAGTCGCTTGCGAACCCGACATTCGACACTCGGCCCTTGACGATATTGGTCTTCAGGTAGCTGCCTCCCGAGATCGCACTACAACCACACATTACCATTTGAGTGCAACAATTGGTGGCGCTACCTTGTGCTCATGCACTAAACAATGAGCAGCTACGTACACTGTGCTGACGGTCGTCGGCAGCACGAGCGTGTCGACCTCGGACAGATAATCGTTGCTCTTGGAGATGTAGGTGGCTGTGTCGTCCGTGACGCCCGGTACAGCGTCGCTGCTCAAGTTGCCGCTTGCGATCTGCTGCGCGCTCTTCCAGGCGCCGTACGGGATCAAAAACACAAAGTTCTCCTGCTTGGCGTCGCTGAAGTAGATGCTGTAGCACTCGAACTTGCACGCGTCGGCCGTGCCCACGAGGCTCGCGTTGTACCAGCAGGGCTTGTACGTGGACCCGCAGCTGCTGTCGCACTTGAACGTGAGCTTGTTCGTCGGGACGGTGCACGTCGCCGTTGCCTGCGATCGTGCCGTGACGCGCAGCACCACGCCGGATGCTGCGAACAGCAGCAGCAGCAGCAGCAATATGTTGACGAGGGGCCGTCGCCGCGCCGCAGCAGCTGGCGTTGAGCGGACGAAGGCGGTGCCTAAAGCAAGGCGCATGGCAGCGTTCTCTTGAGTTACTGCGAAGGCGAACTGGGCGTCGCGCTGCTCATGGCGAGCGCAGAAAGACAAGGAGCACTGGTGCTGAACGGAGCGGAGCCATTGGCCACTGGTGCCGTGCGTGCTCACGTCTTTTCTTTCTTTTCAAGCCAGCGCGGGCATGGGAAACACGTTATCCGACGGCGCTGGCTTGAAGGGAACGAAGTGGGTGGTACGCACTTCGTTCTGGAGCAAAATGCTCCCGAGAGCGCCTCCCTCCCTCTTCGTCTCGAAGAAGCTGATGAACCACCGGCTCGTGTGAAAGCAAGGCACCAAACGTCGCCTTTATGCACAGAGTATGCAAAAGCAGCCCTAATAGGCATGCGCATCCTCCGAGAGTACTACTGTAGAGTGCCACTCTCTTCACGGCGAGGTGGTTCGGGAAGTGGTGCACAAGTTCGCCGTTGGAGTCGGCTCGGTGGTTGCATCAGCGGCCTCTCGTGTCGCCAGCTCTCGCTGGATAGTTCGGAGCGAGTACGTCAGCTGGGTCGATACGCTAGGTTGTAGGCGAAGCACTCGTTCGCTAGCTTCACGCTCTTCTCGGGACACGAAGCACTCGGCGTCGGTTTCCGCAAAGCTGCTTCAGCGAGGTTGTCGCCGCTAATCACGTCGTCATACGGGAGCGCATGCGTGTCCAGTTCGCACAGGATCGCGCCAAACGAGAAGATGTCTGCCGCCGTCGAGCTGTCCAACCTCTTGCCGGCGACCACCTCAGGAGCGACCCATCGCGGAGATTCAATGTCTCCAGGTATCCTTGTTGCCCGACTGTTGCTGCCTTCAGGCTGATCCAGGAGCACCCCAAAGCCTGACAACTTGGCCTCCATGTCCTTGGAAAGCAGCACGTGGCGCGACTTGAGGTCACCATGACAAACCGGTGGCCACAACGAGTGCGCGTATGATAGCGCTTCAGCAATATCGATCGCGATTTGAACTTTTTCAGATGTCCACACACGAGGTGTGCTAGGATCCTTCAGGTACGAGCGCAGTCCATGTACTCGGACAGCGCTTGGAGATCCGCCTCCGTTGTCCATGCGACGCCGACAAACTGGACGATCCTGGAATGCTCGAGCCTCGGTACGAGCGTGATATCTCGGTGATGAACGCCTGGATTTGGCTTTCGCTTCTCTTCTTCTTCAGCCGCTTGGCGGCCAGGAGTTGTGCGTTGCGGTACTTTACGAGCCATATCTCTGTGTACGCTCGCTTGCCGATCCGCATGACAGCTTGAATCGCGTCTGAATCCAGCTCGGTGACGCCAAGTAAAGCCTCGGGTGCGTTCCACGCTGGTTTGAAGACACCTCCAGTCAATGGTCAAGCATCTACCGCTGGATTCGTGGTTGTTGGCTTGTGATGCTTTGTTTCGTGAGAGCTGAACTCTGTCAAGACGGTTGTTCTTGCACTGGCAGAAGCTGCCGAGTCGCTCATTGAGATGTCTGCTAAGGCTTCTTCCAGGTTGCTGGCACTTGATTCGCGATTAACAGCTACGTTGCGTCGCTTGCTCCAAGCAACGAAGCCGCCTGCGAGCACAGCGAGCACGAGGATGCCGCACACAATCCCGAGAAGCACATACTCAAAAATCGGCGGTCCACCGTCGTCAGGATCACTCTCGCTGTCAGCTTTGGTGGCGACAGAGACGCAGAACTTCATGCCGTGAACGTCACGCTGGTGTTCGGTACCGCAGTCCTTGGCGATGCTGAGTTCGTCAAAGCTGAAGTTCTGGAGGTTGGAGAAGAACTGCGCTTGGAGCATTGTGAGTTGGACGTCTTTCATGTTGTTGCCCGCGAGTTTCCTGAAATCATAGTACAACAACGAGCACAAGGAACGTGTCAACAAGTCGGAATCAATGAGGTTGGCTCGAAAGATGCAGAGCAATGCTGAAACGAACAAGGTCGTGAGCTTGGTGTGGCTGAAGACAATTGGAGGTATCGCTTGGAGTTCATTCAACGACAGATCCCTAGAACAACATGGCAGAGAGCCCACACACGCCGCACCACAAACCTGTCAGCCCCAGACCAACCAAACTCGTATGGTGCAGCTACTCACAGGTGCTCCAGGGCTGGGAAGAGGGAGTCAAAGCGCTGGATTCGATTCGATGAGACATTGCTGTGCATAGCCACCAAATTCACTCAGATGTCAGCATGAGTAGCAACAACAATCAGGAATCGAGCCAACTCGTACAGCAGAGTGAGATACTGGAGCTCGTGTGTCTTGTTCACCTCCTGGATGCTGTTGTTGTTGAGGAGCCTGTGGTGGAAGTCATGTCAACAACAAAATTGTCAGGCAGACCAAAGTCGATGCATCCAACACGTTGAAACCACGTACAAACGGTTCAGGACCACGTTCTGTGCCACAACCGGTGGGATCTCAGTCAACCGATTCATCCCGAGGTCTCTGGTTGTAGCATCCAAGCAGAGATATTCAAGTTACCCCCACCCGAGCGCAATGTCGTGAGTTTAATGTGAATGACAGGGACTCACAGCACTTTCAGGTTAGAGAAAACCGCTGTGAACGACACGATCTCGTTGCCCTGGAGCGCACTTGATAGAAAGCAGCACGTGCGTGGTGCATTTAGATGCTCGGCACTCAATCAACCCGCCAGCGACGATGCACGTACGTACAGCTCGGTGAGGGATGGTAACCGCATACTGGCGTTCACATTCGAGATGAAGTTGTACGCGAGAGACCTAGAGCGCCGATTCAAGCACACAATAGCACACAGATTGACGAATATCTCATTACCACCGCAGCTCATAGGTCCTGTGATACACCAGAGCAGTGCCAAACTTACAATTTCCGCAGCAGCGTGAGCCGTGAGAGTCCCGTCGGAAACTCTGTCAGCAACGCATTGTCGGCTGCGATTTGTGCCATCGATGGCGGGAGCATTGCCGACAGGTGGTCTGCGACGAATGGTTGGAGATTGAGGCTGCGAAGCACAACTCTTGAGACCTGCGTCTGGGCCGTAAGCAGATCGGGAGCGAGCGTGACGTTTGCCACCTGGCCCTTCGAAAGGGAGTCGCTGATGGAGCTACCGCCCAACAAGAACCTGAGTCAGTGCATGAAAAGACACACGCAAGGGCGTTAAAGTGAGGGGAACAATTGGAGATGTCCATGCGGGTGGCGATCCGTACTCACACTGCACTCGTCGTGCTCCGCAGCTCCAACGCGTCGATTTCCTCCAGCAGGTCGTTGCTGATCGCCGAGTAGCTCTTCGCGTCGTCCTCTAGGAGCAGGTCGGTTTGTAGTGCAGATGACGTGAGTTCCTGAGGGCTCGTCCAAGTACCGAACGGGACCAAGAGCACAAACGACGGGATGGCCGCGGCCACGTAGACGCTGTTGAAGCACTCGTACGCACAGCTTGCTGACGCTGATGACGCGGCCGTGGTGTTGAGCAGACAGGGCGTGAGCGTGTCGCCGCAGGCGCTGCCGCACGTGAATGAGAGCGTCTTTTGCGGCGCAGCGCACGTTACTGACTGCTGCTGCGCGAGTGCGCTTACGTGCGGACTTGGCCGGAGGAGCGCGACTGCCGCTGCGGCCTGCAGCAGGCGGCGGAGGAGCGCGACTGCCGCATGCTGCTGCTGTGTGCCGGGATCGTGGCGTCCGAGTGGTTGACACCAAGGGCTGCTGATCAAGAGCTGCTGCTTGTCGGTCTTCTCCAGCTGGACAGAAAGAACAAATAGAAAAGTGAGCCTCTGTCAGGGCTCCAGTATCCAAAAACGTACAGGTTCTCAAGGGCCGTGAGCTTTGTCAACCCGCTTGGCACTTTGGTGAGCAGCGTATTGTCGAGACTCAGGATCTTGGTCGTCTTCGCTGGGAGCACCGTGCCCAGTTGGTCCGCGATGGGTGCGAGGTTCAGGTTCGCGAGAATGATCCACGAGGCGGTCAACTGGCTGGACGTCTGCGGGTCGATCGCCACATTCGCGACGCGTCCTTTCCAAATTGATTGAAGGTTCGAGTCCGTTGGTCCGCCCTGGATCGATCCGCAGTCGGCAGCAAGCGAGATTAGTCGTTAGCCATCCATCCAGCAGCAATATTAGCAGCTAGAACGATTAGTTGGCCTCGTACATGACGTTTGTCGTGCTGGGGAGGACGAGCTGGCCGATCTTCGTCACCTTGCCGTTATTCTCCGACGGCCACTGCAGCGTGGGATTCGGCGCATCACTGCGCTCGGGTGTGGACGTACCAACAAGCTCCTGCGGGCTCTTGTACGCCGTCCCATAGGGGACGTAGAACGCGAACGTCGACGTCGCGTTGTACCGGAAGCACTCGTAGTCGTACGTCGAGCTCCCCTGAGTTGAGAAGTGAAGAAGTCGGAGCAACCAACCATCCCTCTAACATCCGTTGACCACCACTGCTAACAAATACTCGCGCGGCTGGCTGCGTCTCCCCAGCTGAGAAGGCAGACTCGTGGCTCGAGTTGCTCAATTGGAGAAAGGTGCTGGGCGAGTATCTGTGGACTTTGTTGTCGGAAGGCAACGTGGCGATTTTCAGGCAAAGCGACGCTCAGGTCGGAGAGGACCCGTTACCAGCCTCTCCCTCCTCAGTCCGATCGACTGGCACAGTTCTCGTCTCTGGTTCTCCGATGATTGGTTTGCGAGTGGGTCAAATTGTCATCTTCACTTTCGGGAATACGGCAACTTCGACGGTACAATAGATGACTGACATGACTGTTTACACCGATACAGTTGCTGTGCACCTCCATCTTCAACTCTCGCACATGTATTTCTTTACAACTGGACCATCATGCGCTTCTTGAAGGAGCGCAACTCGTACGCCATCTCTGCGGCATTCGGTCGAGCGCTTGGATTTAAAGACAAACAGCGTCGGCCCAGCTCCACGATCTTGGTCGGACAGGAGACACTGAAGTTCGGACGCACTTGGCCCGTTGACACCATCTGGTAGAGCGCGACGTCGCCAAGTCTGTTGCCATACGGCCCCACCGCGTCTTCATATGGCAATTCATGGGTGTCGAGCTCTGTCAGCACGGCACCAAGCGAGAAGATGTCGGCCGCAGTACCGTAGTCCTTCTGACCAGTGATCACCTCTGGAGCCAGCCATCGAGCGGTACCAACCCCGGCGGTCATCGTGTTCTGCTCTGATTGGAAACGTGAGACGCCAAAGTCCGTCAGCTTGGCCTCGAACGTCCCAGAGAGCAGCACGTTGCGCGATTTCAAGTCTCGATGGAGCAACGGAGGTGAGAACGAGTGCACATACACCAGCGCTTCGACAATGTCGATGGCAATCTGGACCTTCTCGGGGGTCCACGTTCGAGGCAACTGAGTGCTCTCGAGAAGCGCACGAAGATCTCCGCCTTCCATGTACTCGAACAACGCCTGGAGGTCGATCTCGACAGTCCACGCGGCGCCGATAAACTGCACGATCTTCGGGTACTGCAAGTTGGACACGATCTTGATCTCCTCGACGAACTGGCGAGTTTGTTGGCGTCTCGTGGCGCCATCAGCTGTGAGTCGCTTGGACGCCAGTAACTGAGACTCACGGTACCGCACGAGCCACACGGTCGCGAATGCGCCACGGCCAATCGTTTCGATGTCCTCGATATCCTCCGATCTGAGCTGGAGAGCGAGGAGCTCTCGGTCCTGCCACAGCGACCTGAAACTCGTATCGTCGTCTCCACCGAATGCCGTGCTTCCCGTACCACCCGTCGTCCCCGTGCTCGTGCCGTTGGCCTTGCTGTTGTTCCTGAGTTTGCGAACCCAGAAGAGCAAGTACCCCATCACGAGCACAAGCACAACGGCTCCGATGCCAACGCCGACGATGAGCCCAACGTTCGAGGACGACCCCTTCGTTGAAATGGTCGTAGCGGAGGGCGCTGGCGCCGAACTGCTGATCAGATCGTCCGCGAAGACGCAGAACGTCAGCTCGTGCATCACACGCTGCTGGCCGCGGTTGCAGTTCACGTTGAGATCCGCGGCGTCGATCGTGAAGTTGGTGAGCGCCGACAAAAAGTTCGCCTGCGTGTTCGAGAGCGAGACGTTCGACATCGGGTTATTGTCCATGTACAGCGCGCTGAGCTTGTCGTGCTTGAAGATCGCGGACGGGATCGACGTCAGGTTGTTGTTGCCGATGTACAGCGTGGTGAGCCTCGGGAAGACGGCTTCGAAGCGCGAGATCTTGTTCCCAGCGACATTCCTGTTGACACACACAACAACAACAACAACAATTATTAGCATGTCGCTTAGCTTAGTAGAGGAAATCAGAACAGACACAATCGTCTTGTCCTTACAGATACGTGAGCAGCGACATGAACTGCGAGGCTTCGATGGCCGTGACGCTGTTCTCGCTCATGTAACTGAGAGAGAGGGAGGGGGATATCAATAACAGAGAAGTTAGTGAGCATTTGATGCGCTCGTGAAAATTGTTGTGAACGTACATATGCGTGAGCTTCGTGTGCTGCAGGAACGCGTCCGGGAACGCGGTCAGGAAGTTATCCGCCACGTCACTAAGTTGCGTTACGTGTTATCAACAACAATAAATAACAGGAGTCAGCCCACACATTACAGCTTCGCAGAGACCGGAGATGTTAACAAGCGACGTACATGTAGGCCGCGCTCTTGAAGACGGCGTTGAAGCTCGTGAGGTTGTTGTGCTCCACGCGGCTGAAATGAATCACAGGCGAACACAAGAAAATGAGCGTGTGCTAGTAGTAGATCGATGATCAGCCATGACAAATAATAATAATATAAGAGCCGCAGCAACAACTCACAGGTCCGTGACAGTGTCGACGGCGTCCGCTTGCTCCACTTTCGTGAGGTAGTTCTTCGACAAGATCCTGATCACCCACACACAAAAGCGTTAAACTCTATCAGCAATGCCGCACGACGCAATGTTTACTTGATAACCTTGTGTACACAACGCACAGTATCTCAAGCAGCGACAGCTTGGAGAGCCCACTCGGCACTTGGGTCAGGAGTGTGTTGTCGAGACTCAGGATCTTCGTCGACGCCGCTGGCAGCATCGAGCCGAGCGTGTCGGCGATCGGCGCGAGGTTCAGGTTCGCCAAAATGAACTTGGAGGGCGTGACCTTCTCGAAGACGTTTGAAGCGAACTCCACGTTCGCGACGCGGCCTTTGCCGATCGTTGCTTGACGCACATACGTGCTCCCGCCCTGGATGGAGCTAATACGTCGCATAAACGGATGGCTGTCAGCTCCTAATACGCCGTCCGTAACGCCATGCCTATCAGTCGCAGAGAGCTCATCGTACGTACACGATCGACGCCGTATCGGGCAACACGAGCTGGTCGATCTTCGTGAGCTTGTCGTTGTTCTCCGAGGGCCAGTTGACCGTGTCGTCCGGCGCGCTGCTGAGCTCGGAAGTGTACGTGCCCGCGAGCTCCTGCGGGCTCTTGTACGTCGCGCCGTACGGGATGTAGAGCGCGAACGTCGCCGTGGCGTTGTACCGGAAGCACTCGTAGCTGCATTTCGAGCTCTTGTACGCGTTGGTGGCTGTGGTCAGCAGACTCGCGGTCTTGAGGCACGGGTGGTACGTCTGGCTGCACGCGCCGTTGCAGGCGAACGAGAGCGTGGCCTCGGCTAGCGAGCACGCGGTGGTCGAGTCGGCTGCTGAGCTGCTCATGATAATGGCGGTGGCTCACGAACGAATCGGCGAATGTCAGTCACGTCGAGTGTGCGGTGGTAGTAGCGGAGGCCGCCCAGTCACTTGTGCGGTCATCCGCATTTTTGTGTGGGATGGTGGTGATTTTGTTTTCGAAAAGGGCAGAAAAGCGGCTGCTGACATGTCGTAAAATGATTTATCCTGTCTCAAGGAGTTGCTTTCCTTCTGGACGGACAGAACCCGATAGGTACATCTTTGTACCGGTAATAAATAAATCCGAAACAGATCTGAAGAAAATCGAGGCCCGAATGGGAAAAGCAGGACACAAGTGAAGGAGGTTGACACGAGGCAAGCTGCAGGACCGTTCGACGCTCCGTTTGCAGTGGTGACCAACGGATGTTGAATGGATGGATGGCTGGCTCACATGGTGATTCGTGGCCGAGACCTCGTCACTTCATAGTCCACGGACCTGCTTTGCGTGGCGTCAAAGCAATCAGCTCGTTCACAAGGAGAGAGGGAGTCACCGCGACGCAGAGCAAGGACGAGCGCGAAGGACGCGAGGTGGATAGATACTACTAGGACACGTAACGCCACGGAGCTTGGAGCCCTTCGCCGTGAGCTTTTCGCCAGAATACAATCACCGTCGTGAAAGAGGTTTAAGTAACTGCTCCAATTCGTAAAGCGTACGACAGGAGTCCTGTGGCGAGCATCTGGTACAGCGCAACGTCGCCAAGTCTGTTTCCATACGGCCCCACCGCGTCGTCATACGGGAGGTCGGGGATATGGAGCTCCGTCAGCACGGCCGCGAACGAGAAGATGTCCGCGGGAGTACCGTAGTCCTTTTGACCTGTGATCACCTCTGGAGCCAGCCACGAACTTGCGAGTCTGTGCTCGCTTCATTGCGCCTTCGAGATTGAGACGTGTGGACGCTACAAACTGCGAGCCGCGGTGCCGCACGAGCTACACGGTCGCAAATGCCCCACGGCCAATTTGCTTGATTTCGTCGATGTCCTCGGGCCGAAGCTGAAGAGCGAGGAGCTGTCGGTCCTGCCACAGAGACCTGAAACTCGCATCGCTGTCTCCGCCCAGCACGGTATTCCCAGTACCGGGAGTAGCGCCTGTGTTCGTGCCGTTCGATTTGCTGCCGTTCCTGCGTTTGCGAACATAGAAGAGGAAGTACGCGACCACGAGAAGCGGCACAACCACTCCGATGCCAACTCCGACGGTGACACCAACGTTTGAGGCCTCCTTGCTCTTGTCAGCTGAGGAGAGCGGCGTCATACTGTACGCTGGGGTCGGCGTGGTCCCAGCTATGGATATCGCACCGATCAGACTGCCGCTGCTACTGAAGAGCTCGTCGGTGAAGCCAAAGTACGGGGACGTACACTTCGGTCGGAGTGCTCGTCGATCACGGACGGGACGGCAGTCAGGTTGCTGTTGCTGAGGTCTCTGTTTTCCAAGCAAAGAAACACAAGCACATGTTAGGATGCACCAATCGGGTTTCACCAAGTACACATCCATCAACACACGCAGCCTTCCAGGATGCTGAGGTTTGGAAACACGGCCTCGAGGCGCGTGATTTGGTTCCCCGTGGCGTTCCTGCCGCATCGTTGACACCACACGGTATTACCACGCTACTCGCTGTCTGATTGAGCCATCACATACCAGAACTTCCGACTTCCAGAGTCGTCAGCGGCGCAACGGAGCGCGACACCTCGACTGTGGCGACCTTGTTCAGAACGTGTTTTCCGCCAGTGAGCACGTCGCCGAGTCGGCTGCGGAGGCCATGCTTGCGGTGGCGTCCGGAAGGAGATCCAAAAGTGTGTGTTTCCGCCGTACCCAGCGTGCAGGGGGAACAGTCAGTGGCGCTGGTCATATCGACGTGCGCGCGCCAATTCCGCACCGAGAGTTGCAGATGTGCCGAGCTTTCTAAATCAATTTGTGAGAACACGGAGTCAAACGCAGGCTTCAAATCGATAGTGCAAACATCGAATGTGGCTTCCAAAAGTGCTATCATGTGGAGAACGAGCAAACCGCAAGCAGACCCGCAAGAAATGCTCAACTCGTTCAGGTTCGAGCGAATGCGTTGACAATCAGGAAGAATGGTTGTCGTTAACTTCGATGGAACAAAGAGGCGATGATGGCTCACTCACGCCCATGGCTTCAGCGCGACCTCATCGTAGACCGCGCCGTTGCGGTTCAACACGAACTGCACCGTCATCTGCTCCTCCGTCGACGCCACGCGCAAGTACCCCCAGTCGTTGATGTGGCTCACGCTCCACTCGCCAATGTCCGCCGAGAAGTCCTTCTGCTCCAGACCCGCGCCGGCTGAGCCCACGACAATGTGCACGGGGCCGACGCCGTCTTTCGTGCACTTGCCACGTTTCACGGCGCAGCTGCGCTCGTACGAGTGCTGGTGCCCCACGAGCATCAGGTTCACCTTGTACTTCCAGAGCAGCTCCTCCACTTCCTCGCGGAAGTGCAGCGAGACCTCCAAGTCCGCCACCTCGCCCAGCTGCGTCGTGTACATCATGCGGTGCGACGTGAGCACGACCCACGGTGTCTGACTGCGGTCGACGGCCTTGAGGTCGCTCTCGAGCCACTTGTACTGCTCCGAGCCGCGCGTCCAGTCGTGCTCGCTCGACATCTGCACCACGTGCACGCCGCCATAGTCGAACGAGTACCAGTAGATCCCGCGGCCGTTCTCGGGCGCGTGCCACCGGTGGTACATCGGCACCGAGCACTCGCCGCTCGAGTCTTCTCCATAATTCGCCCAGCTCGGGTGGAAGCCCATGCGGCCGTCGGCACCGGCTGCGCCGCTTGGGTCGCGCTCACCGCCAGCCACGTAGTCGTACTCGTGGTTGCCGATGCTCACCATGTATGGCACGCGGGTCGCGTACGGCTCAACGATGTGGAAGAACTGGTCCCACATGAACGCCTGGCCGCGCGCGTAGCTGATGTCCCCAAAGTGCAGCAGAAAGCTGTCGTAACCGCCGCTGAGCACCTCCTGGAACGAGCGCACGGCCGTGGACGTCGCAGACGGCGCGCCCTCGACGCCCATGTCCGCGTACGCGATGAAGTTCGCCGTCTTGACCTGCGCACTCGGACGCGCCTTGAACGAGTACACCGCGCTCCAGCCGTCGTCGTCGTTGCCAAATCTGTAAAAGTACGTCTCGCCGCTTTCCAGCCCCGTGAGGATGACCTTATGCATGAAGCCCGGGTCGCGAAACCACGTCTGGCCTGTGATGTTTGCTGGCGCGTGGCACATGTCGCTCGCAGTGTACGTCGAAGAATTGCCCGACGCGCTTTGCGAGAGCTCCGACGCGCGCAGCCCATACTTGACTTGAGGCGTCTTCTGGGACGCAGAGTTGAACATGACCGCCATCTCGTCGAGCTTGGACGTGAGTGCGATGTGGCCGTGCTTTGGCGCATTGAACGACTCCTTCAAGCCGACTTCAAGCGATCCGATCGCGACAAAGTCGCTGCGCTTGAGCTGGAAGTTGTAGTACACGACCGTGTAGTTGCAGCGCATCATGAAGAGCTGCGGGAAGCGCACCGAGTGTGGCATCGCATCCTCGTGGTCGACGCCGATCTTGATCATCATGTCCATCGAGTGCACTGTCGGACCGCAGCTCAGGCCCAAAAAGTCCTTCTCGTGCGGCTGCTGCACGCCGTCCCAGCTCACGACGAGGTCCTCGCCGTCCTGGATCAGCGGCGGGTACGCCGTCAGCCTCGCTTGCTGATCGTTATGATCGTTGATTGTAGGCGCATTAGCATTTCCGATCTCCGCAAACGGTACACCAAGCACATGAGGAGCAGTGCCGATAGCGGCGTCCTCGACTCCATCCTCTTGGATCCACACGGGGCCACGCTCACTCTTGTGCTGCTCCTCGGACTGAGTGCGCCATGAGGGGCGTTCAGCTTCAGCAGCCGCGTCTGCGTACTTGTACGCCATCGTGGGCTTCTCGCCATGCACCACAGCAGCAACAGAAGCAGCGAGTGCTGTCGCCACGAGCAGCACGCGCGTCATCGCCATCGCTCGGCTTCTCGGTGCGTTTCTTCCGACTGTGAAGAAGAGCTTCTGAGTTGAACGAGGAAGATCGCACGTGGACCACATCACGTTTACGTGGACCACTTCGTTTAGATAGATATATTCTGGCGGCTTGCTCGCGCAATTTCGAAGTGGACGAATAATGGCGCCAGCGAGGACAGCAGCAGCAGAGGCGGCGGCGGCAGCGGCGCGCAAGCTGCTCCCCCAGCGCAGCTCGCGAGGCACGCGCATCCGACAGCTCATCGGAGAAGAGGCCGAGGCAGACGAGTCGTTCTGGGGTCAGGACGCCTGGCGCGAGGACGAGGAGGACGACGACTACTCGACCGAAGACGGTGCGTTGCGTTGACGCATCTGGGTGTCCTTTTGCCGGTGGATTTAGTGTTGCGATGAAGAGTTGGGCGTGTATGGTGACCTCTGTGTCTGTGTGTATGTCATGGCGACACGCAGAGGAGGAGGATGTGGCGGACTCGGATTTCGATGAACAGGAGAACCCGGATGACGAGGTGCACGATGGGGACGAGGACGACGACTCACGAAGGCGTACAGCGAAAGCGCCGCAGGTATGCGTCGATGACTCTTGTCACGCTCTCGCTCACTGCCTCATAGTGTATAGAATGGCGCTTGCTAAATGTTGGTGACGCGTTTGTGTATATGCGTTTCTAGCGGAGCGTATACAGAGAACCGAAGCTGGCGACGCGGAATCTGCTCAAGAAGCCTCGACTGGCCGTCGCAACAGACGAGCAACCACCAGTCAATCAACAGCTACAGCGGCAACTACGGACAGGAGATGACATGACGCCCACGACGCCGAGCGCCGTGTTTCAGTACGAAGCGCCGATGGTGCGGCGGTCCACTGCGCGCAAGAGCTCCGAGTCGTCCGAGCTGCGCAAGAAGACCACGGAAGACGCGGCGCGTGCGGCACTGCGAACCAGAAGGCCTTCTGATGCAAAGAGCATTAACAACGGCACGCCTACCAGCAGCAACACTACTAAGAACCAGCGGCTCACACAGGCGCAGCTGCTAGCAGAGGCCGTGCGCACGGAAGTGGAGAACATCCAGTCGCTCAGCCGCCTCGAGCAGCTCGAGGAGGAGAAGAAGGCCGAGAGCATCACGCCGAAGGCGCCGTTCACGGGCCAGATGGTGCGCTACCACAGCCGCATCGGCGCGCCAAAGACCATCACTTTTCTCAACACGATCGAGTTCCCCGCGCTTTTCAACCAGCAGAAGCCCAAGAAGCGCGAGCGACCGGCAGCCAAGAGGCAAGAGGGGGATGAGGATGAGGAAGACGGTGATAACGAGGATGAAGAGCCGCAGGACAACGAGCGAGAAGAAGAAGAAGAAGAAGAAGAAGAGTTCACGCCAGAGGCGAAAGAAGACTGAGAGACGAGTGGGGGAATGAATGGATGGAAAACGCTCCACGGTTCATTATTGAGGGTAGAATTGGGCGGGTCTGCTACGACTCCCGCTTCACGTACGCATGCAACGAACACCACGTGTGACCCACACGACGCGGCCGGCTGCTTACTCGGCCTTCTTCTTGGCGGCGACAGCGAGCGCCTTGTTCGTGGCACCCCAGAAGAGTAGCACTTGCAGCACCAGCGTGCCATTGAGCAGGATCGCGACGCCGAAGCCCAGCAGCTGCACCGGGTCGCCGGTTTCCTGAGCAGCACCACAATCAGATTGACAGCACGCGTTGGACGTTACGTCACAGAGAACAGGAACATTGGAGCAGCTCTTGAGTGCACTTTACCTGCATCGTGGTGAAGAGGCGGGCGACCGAGCCGCCAAAGTTGAGCACGAGCGTCACGAACGCGAGCTGGCCGGTGTGGCCCTGCTTGAAGTTCGAAAAAATCTAACACACACCACACAACAGCATGTACGCGTTGGCCACCTGTCCACTCGATAAGATCGCCATGTCATGTTCAAGCCTTACCTGCGGGATGCGAGCGACGATGCTGACGGGAATGCCGGCCGACGCGAGCGCCCACTGGTACTCGGGCGGCGTCAGGAGCATGCCGGCCGTGAGCCCCGCAAAGACCACCGCAAGGCCAAAGCGCGTGGCATAGGCGATCTTGGGCGTGTAGTACGCCCAGAGCAGCAGCACGAGCACGACGTTCTGCACGAGGATGACGAGGTTCTCGCCCCACGTGCTCACCGGGTAGCCGCGCAGCACGTTGTAGATCGTGCTCGAGACGTAGAGCAGCACCTCCATGTAGAAGGATGCTGGCGTGAGTCCCGTGACGTCCTTGGCACTCAAGATCTTGAGGATCTGCGGCAGCTTGAGGATCAACGAGCCCGTGATGATCGCGTAGCCGAGCGCCTTGCTCACCACGAGCTTGAGGCACGCCACGTTCGCGAAGTCGTGCTGCGTGAAGAACGCGTCGAAGCACGCGGGCGTGAACACGCCAAAGACGAGCTCCGGGCTTTCCTTGCCGCTGGTGGAGCCAGCAGCCACGGCAGCAATAGCCGCGAGCAGCAGCAGCGCCGTCGTGGCGCAGAAGAGCTTGGTCGGCGCCATCGTTCCCTCTCGATCCAAAATGGGGATTTTTGAGAATGGCGTTGGCAAATGATTTGCTTGAAATAAAATATATTGATCGATACAAACGATAAAGCTCACTGAATGGAGAG
>JAASFQ010000059.1:0-58179 GCA_023333845.1 Globisporangium polare | reverse complement strand
CGCACTCGACATCATCCCCGAGCTTGCCGCGCTCCGCACCCTTTGTCTCGATTCCCCAAGACCCCTGCGCGGCAAGTGCGTGCATGAACTCCATGTCTGCGTTGTTTATTGTATGCTGCCATGGTTTGGCCGGAGAGCTTGCTTGTACAGGTATAACTGATTAAGCTCGCGTTGTGTATGTGTCGGATGCAACCTGCTATAAACATCTTGCGCGCGCATCGTATGGTCAACACTCGCGCATCGATCGTTGCTCTCCATTTTGGTTCTGGCGTTCTTCTAGCTTTGACCTCGATTTGATTCTCGGTCGCAGCTTGTAGTTGCTGCTTGTGGCTCTCGCTTTGTGACTCTCGCTCGTAATGCTCGCGTAATTCTTACTCGTGGATCTCCCGTGGCGCTGGTGTGGAGCTTGCTCGTGGTTCTGAAGCATCTCTTGATCGCATCGCGCGACTTTCATTCGTGGTTGTCGTGAAGCGCTCGTGGCTCTTGGATTGGCACTCGCCCCGCGATCCTCTCGTGGTGTCTCGCACACATCTCGTTCGTGGCACTTGCCCGCAAGCGACGGAGGAGAATGATAGAATTGGTGCCTGCTCGCAGTTGGAGACGGCGGCCGCTGGATGTGTCTTTTTTAATGAGCAGTCGGGTCCTTCTATCCATCGAATCGACCACTTTGCGCTTTTCAACGACCCCGCCTGCCAAAGAAATCGAACTTGTGTGTCCTTGCGTCACCCAGCGCCGCTCGCCCACTCTCTCTCTCTCTCTCTCTCTCTCTTTGTCACTCGCCTGTGTGGATTTCTTTGCGTTCCTGCGGCGGCCTTTGCTTCAGGCAAACTGGACGCGCCATGGACAGCGGACGGCTCGGCTCACTCTCGTGGCGCCATGCGGCGCAGTGCGTGGTGGTATCAACAGACAGCGAACGGCTGTGAAGGCCGAACAAAATACTGGATTGTTCTTCCTTTCCGTTTTGCTTTTTTGCTTTTTTGGTTGGTGGTTTCTTTCCACTGAATCGGGTATTGTTCCGCCACGCTGACTATCTCTGAAGCTCGCTCGCTCGCCCATACAAGCTCATCCACTCGCCCGCCCATACTTCTCTTGTTCGAATTTGGATCGAAGGAAATGCGAGACGTTCCGTCTTCTTCGCAAGGCCGATTCCCCTTTCTTTCGACGGATATCCCCTTGCTCTGAGTGAGTGTGCGGTGGCTGTGCGGGAGGAGCTCATTTCCACATCTGCAGGCTTCCAGACACCTCAGCTCACTCTTCGTTCGTCGTGAACGAACAGCTGCGCTGCACAGATACAGGACTTGTATTGGAGAAAGATGACCAAGGACACGCCGCGCCCGAACGACGAGTTCCTCGTGCAGCACCTCGTGGACCCGACCGACTGGGTCTCGGACCACGAGCGCACGCTCTGCCACGTCTGCACGCGCCAGTTCTCCACCTTCCGCCGCAAGCACCACTGCCGCATGGTAAGCTTGGCTCCTGTTTCTTGGGCCAAGAGCTCCTCGTTTGGGATGCCATTGCCGGTCATCTAACCGTTGTCTTGCTCTCTTGGTGTTGCCGTTAGTGCGGCGAGATCGTGTGCAGCAACTGCACTCTGCTCAAGAACGCGCTGCTCCCGACCATCGGCTACACGCGCGTGCGCGTGTGCGTCTCGTGCGTCTTCAACCACGCGCACTCCTCGCCGCACGGCGTCAGCGGCGGCGCGCAGACGACTTCCTCGCCTTCCGCCCCGTCCAACAACGCGAGCCCCACACAAGAGACGCGCGAGTGGCTCAACAGCCACCTGCACTCGCCGCTCTCCAAGTCGGACGAGATCGACTACGACTCGGAGGACTACGCCGGCAGCTTCGACGGCCAACTCCACAACAGCACCAGCCAGTACCAGTACCAACAGTCCCAGGCTCGTCGAAGCCCAAGCAGCAACAACAACAACAACAGTAAGCAGTACACTCACAGCCAGAAGAGCCCAAGCTACCGCGCGGGCCAGCAAGACGCCTCGGAGGCTGCCACAGTGTCGCCCATGACCAAGTGGTCGCACCCGTGGCCCAAGCCGCCAGTCGCCGCCGACGAGACCAGCCGCCTGCAGGCGCTCCACACACTCGACGTGCTGGACAGCGCACCAGAGAAGCCCTACGACATGATCTGCGACCTGGCCAAGGCGCGGCTGTCGTGCCCCATGGCGGCCGTGAGCTTCATGGACGAGCACCGCCAGTGGTTCAAGGCGAGCGTGGGCCTGGCGCACAAGATGATCCCGCGCAAGATCGCGTTCTGCGCCTACACGGTGTTCACGAAGGAGCCCGTGGTGGTGCTCGACACGCTCAAGGACAAGCGCTTCGAGTGCAACCCGCTGGTGTCCGGTGCCGCGGCCGTACGCTTCTACGCCGCGGCGCCGATCATCGACCCGTCGAGCGGCCACGCCGTCGGAAGCGTGTTCGTGCTCGACACGCGGCCGCGCGAGTCCTGCGATGTCGCGATCCTCGAGCGCCTCGCGCACGCCGCGAGCGAGAACCTGCCGCAGTTCGAGAGCTGCAACAGCTTCGCGCCAGCGCCGCTCTCGCCAGCGCCCTCGACAGCCTCGCTCTCCTCCTCTGCGCCGTCCTCGACTGCCGGGTCGCCCACGAGCATCAACTCGCCAGCAAAGGTACAGCCGCTGGCCCACCAGCAACAGTCGCCCCCAGCGTCGAGCAACGCGTTGTCCACGATACTCTCGACCGCGGTCACCACTACCATTAGCAGTGACAATGACGGCGCGGTCGCGAGCGGCGAGCAGATGGAGGTGCTGCTCATGCGCCTGCTGACGCAGAACACGGAGACGCAGCAGCAGCTCGCGACGCAGCAGATCTCGATCTCCAACACGCTCGGCTTCCACTCGACGCAGATCAACAAGCTCATGACGGACTTTGCGCGCATGGAGGCCAAGATCGAGGGCAAGATCAAGTGAAGTGGTGGCGTGACGCAAATGTGACGTGGCGACCCTTATGTTATTGCGCGCACTGCTCCACGAAAGCGCAGTGTAGCGGGTATGTGGAGACCGAGGAAGTATCGGATAGTAGTAGCAGGGAAGAAGGCTCTCCATGAGTGTGTGTGTGTGTCTTTGAGTACCAAAGCGTGAGTGACATTTGTACAGTTTGCATGGGTATAGATTTTTGATCGCCAGAACAAAATGAAACGACAAGCAAGGTTCTCGCTTTCCACGATCATGCGGCATTGTGCATTCGACATTGTTGCATTAAGCCATACACACAATGACAACAGCGACGGGACCATTCATTCACACAAAACTGCGCCACGTTGTATTTTGATCGTTTGCTTTTTTATACGTGGCTGCTTGCACGACCGACTCCGCACTCTCGCTGCAAAGGATAGCCGAGCCGAGAGCACACAGTCGACGGGAAGACGGCGACCACGAAGGAGGGTGCTTTCGCAAAACCGTCGCTCCGGCGTCGCCTTACGACCTGCGCGCTCTCTCGCCCTCCATTCGAAGGCTTCGTCCGCGGCGCGGCATGCAAAGAGGGGGGATAGAAAAAGAGACAAAAGACACACCATCAGACGCTCTAAGCGTAGATGGCCTTCTGCTTCTCGATCTCCTCGATGTACTTCTGCATGGCCTCCTCGGCCGAGAGGCCCTTCTTCTCCGTCCAGGCGGCCCACTTGGCCTTGCCCGTGAGGTCGAACATGCCCGGCTTGGCGGTCGTGTTGTCGCCGACCGTGGCCTGCTTGTAGTAGGCGTACAGCGCGAGCTTCTCGTCGTTGGACGGCTCCTTGGTGAAGGTCTTGGCGAGCGCGGCGGCGGCTTCGAACTGGGTCTTGAGGTCCGACATGCTTGGTGGCGGCTTGTAGGGTGGAGAAGGGCTTCTTGGTGGACGAGGGAAAAACGCGAGTGAGCTGCTCGAAATGGGCGATTGATCTCGTCGCAAAGCTCGTGACGTGTTGCTTTTCAATTGCAGCGACCTCGGCTAAACCTCCAAAGCCCTTAACCGGCAGGTGTAAACGCCCGCTAACATCCACTTCACTCAGCTCCGCTTCATAAGTTTCCACAGCGCACAATTTGTCTGATTCGTTCCATATCGGCGTTTGTGCATCGTTGCGCGCTTTGTGAACGTCTCTTGACGCCAGCTATATGGAGCCGCCTTGAAGGCTTTCGCTGGCTTCGACTTTGGCATCGAAAGTGCCCGGATCCAAATGCACGCATATATAGGAGTTGGGAGGCAAAAGTGGGAGAGAGCGATTCGACTCGACCCCGAGTTCAAACAGTGACGCAGTTGGGCAAAAACAGGGGTGCGCGACAGCGTTTTGGCCAGTTACGCGCGCAAGATGCATGAAAACACTGCTCGATTGGCTGAAAGAATCCTAAAGTGTGACGAAATGCGGCAGTGACGAGGTCGCAGGTTCTGTCACGAAAAGCGAGCAAGAGAGCGCGGCTCGACGACGTGGGCGCCGATGTCGCGGGGAGCGGATCCTGTATTGAGCTGCTGGCTGTACGGCAGTGTGCAAGAGGGTGTGGAGGTGCTAACGTTAGAATCGAGCGCCAAGCTTGGCTGCAGTGGCGACGACGGCTGGTGTCTCCACGGACTCGTCGTCGTCCTCCTGTTTGCTCGTCAGACGGAGAGCCATCCCACTATTTTCGCCGACAAACTCACTGGCTGAAATCAAAGGTTTTGAAGTGAGATTCTTCAGCCTGTTCGCCGTTTTTGAAGGTTGCCAAACAAAGCTCTGCTGCGTTTGGCGGTGCTCGACCTCGGCAACTCGGATGGCTTGATCGCTTCGGTACTCGTAGGCTCCGCTATTTGGTATCTCTTCGTGAGATCGAGTCATACTTCATATTATCTGGATAGAGGAACCACAAAGGGAACCGAAAACTGAACGTGAGTGTGTCGTTGTGATATCGCAGCTCACTCCCCCGTCTAGGGAGCTGGTGTTTCCTCGGGTAGCGCGTGGGTGCCAAGCAACTCGGCCATCGCGTTTGCCGGCATCTCCAGCAAGCCGTAATCGGCCGCGTCGAAACTACCGCGCGTCTCACAAGCAGAGAGTCGTAATATGCCTTCCCGCTGACTTGCGTATCTACGTACACTAGCCCTCGCTGTCAGTGCTAGTAAGCGTCGATCTCGCTCAAAGCAGCTCGGATCTCGTGCAATGGAAGTGTCCAGCCCAGCCCAGCACTTTGCCGAGCTTGCTGGTCGGCATCATCATTTGCAATGATTCCGGCCTCGGCGCGAACTTGACAAAAGAACGAAGCGAGTGGTGCGGATAAAAAGCACTTTGTAGAACTTGCGCTTGACTGCGAACTTGGTTTCGAACGCCTCGTCAATGTTGCTTGTTGTCGGCAACATTGGATCCGTGCGAACGTAACAGCTTGACAGCTTTTCATCTTGAATATCGTAGGCCTTAGTGAAAGCAAGTGTTTCGCGAAGCCCGGTTTCAGAAAGGATGGATGGTTCCCAGCCTCGCGTCAAAGTCACAAAGAGGCGTCCTCGGGAAGCGCGGCACGATGCGCTGCCGACGTCGCTGGCCTCCTTCGTCATTGACCATTTGCGGCGTTCATCAGCGTCATCCAGCAGCAAGAGACCGACAATGGCACCACAGCACCACGACGTGGTGATCATCGGAGCCGGCGTCTCGGGCCTGCGCTGCGCGCACGAGCTCGTGCACGAGAAGGGAGTGACGGACGTGCTGGTGGTGGAGGCGCGGGACCGCGTGGGCGGGCGCATCCTGCCGGACACGGACTTCATTCCGGGCATGACGGTCGAGGTCGGCGCAGAGATGCTGCACGGCGCCAACACGACGCTCACTCGGCTGGCCGAGGAGCAGAAGTGGGGCTTGCGGGAGATCTTCACGTGGGCACAGGTGAGCTGAACGGGTCGAGCTTGTCTGCCGAGGAGAGACACCTTTGTTTGTTTGCGTTCTGTATGTGCTTGCATGTTGGGGGAGCCATTTTACCAAATCGCCTCATCGCCTGCGCAAGCGGGTGTGGGCGCTCTGGTCGCATCGATTAATCAGCCTCTGGTTGGCTCTACATGAGCTTCAAAGTGACCATCTGGCCTTCATACGCATGCAATAGTAAATGTTACCTAATTAGCATCGCAAGGCGAGGGGCCTCGGCCCTTCATTCATGCTGTCGGTGTCACCAGTTCTTGGCCACCGGTTTTAGTATGTGTCCACCTTGCGAAGTCAGTCTGGTTTCAAACATACCCAACCAAATTCTTTCAGACACACACACACACACACACACCCCACCTCCTAAATAATTCATGCTGTGTTCGTACAAAGTCTCCCCGTCATGAACGCCACTGCATTGTTGTCTTGCCAAGATCGTACTGACAGGCTCTCTATGTGTGCTATGTCATGGTCATGGACAATTCGTAACTATGCCAGGGAGATGGCGGCCCGACGGACCCAGCGCCGGACGGCGGCATCGGCTACTACTACCTGGGCGACCAGAAGCGCATGCTCGCGTTCGACGACGAGGACGCCGAGTTTTGCAAATTCAACGACGCGGTGGCGCACCTGAGCGAGATCGAGGACGTGGACGCGATCCCGCACGACCAGTCGATGATGGACTACTTCCAGGGCTGCGGGCTCTCGGCGTCCATGATGAAGCTCGCGGACGCCGGGTACGCCAACACGGCCGGGAGTAACTTGGAGGACATCTCGCTGCGCGTCACGTGCAAGTACGAGCGCCAGTGGATCGAGCTCGAGGACGAGGGCGACTACCGCGTCGTGCCCACCTTCGGCCGCATCATCGAGCACTTCAAGACGGACATTAAGACGCAGCTGCGGTGGCCCGTGGCCACGATCGACTACTCGAACGCTGAGAAGATCGCGCTCACGAGCAAGAGCGGGGAGCAGATCTCCTGCAACCGCCTGGTCGTGACGGTGCCCACGTCGGTCTTCAAGGACATCGCGTACGTGCCGTGCCTGCCGCAGACCAAGGCCAACGCCGTGGACTCGTACGGCATGCGGCGCGCCGCCAAGGTGCTCATGCACTTCACCGACTCGTTCTGGCCGGAGAACGCGCACGGCGTGATTTGCTCGGACTGCTTCCTGCCCGAGTTTTGGGTGAACAGCTCCAAGGGCGTGGGCCACTTGATCCCGAACGGCGACGCACTCGCCGAGGCGCTCTACGCTGACGACGCGCACGCTGACCGAGAGCCGCAGTACCTCGTCACGGGTTTCGCTGGGTCGGACTGCGCTGACCGCCTCAAGGCCCTGGACGGTGACGAGATCATTGAGAAGTTCCTCGACCAGCTCGACATGATCTACGGCACGGACGAGCGCCCGACCCCTGCGCGCTCGAGCTTCGTCAAGGGCAAGTACGTGGACTGGGGCGACGTCGAGTACATCCGCGGCGGCTACAGCTTCCCTCGCGTGGGGCAGTCGGACACGGCCGCCAGCGACCTCGCGCAAGCCATCGAGGACCGCATCTTCTTCGCGGGCGAGGCCACGTCCTTCGAGCAGCCGGGCATGTCGGTGCACAGCGCCATGGACACGGGCACTCGCGCTGCGGTTCAAGTGGCAGCATCGCTTCAGGCGTCGGCTTGAGTTGCGGATTCGTTTTGAGATAGAGCCTTGCGTGAGTTTGATGACCTTTGTTCGACGAATCGAGACACTTTCCACAGCTTCCATCTTTGTCGTCACGATTTGTTGGTGTCCAAAACCAAATCAGTGAACTGAGATTGGCATACATGATGAGACTTTGAAGGCGTCACGAAACGTTGCATCTCAAGTCGAACTGCGCGTTGTGTCAACTCTGTTGATTATGATACTATCAAAGCTAGATTCTTCACTGTTCACTCACTCACATGTACGAATACCGAGGGCAAATATTTATATCAAAGAACGGATATCTTGTTCTCCAGCCTCTTCCATCGGCGTGCTGGATTCTGGCCGATGCGCTTCTTCAGATGTGCGCTGCACTGGGCCCAACTCGATGCTGGCATGGCGATGCGAGTCGAATACGCACAGCAGCGGCTCAGTAGTACGTCGCAGCCGACTCGCGCTCCAAGCGGCTCAGGACGTGCTTTCCGAACGTGAAGCGCTTGAGGTAGTCGGCGTTGTGTCGGATGATGCAGACGATCCGCTCACGGTCGACTGGGTCAGCTTTGTCAAGAAGCTTCTGAACGACGTAGTTTCCGTACATATGCTTCATCATGGGAAGCAGTGGGCATGACGCCCCGGTCTCATCGCATTGAAGGATGAAGTCGATAGTGCGGGCAATCTCGGCCTTGGTCGCACGCTCCAGACAGGCTTCCACGACGTTGCTGGCGTATTTGTGCTGGCTCCAGCGACCGATCTCCGGAAAGACGGCATCCATCACCACCCGTCTCTGGTCTGGCTCGCCGTGGCTGATCACATGCTGGACGACGTAGTTCCCGAACTGGTCTTTCACGAGGTCTCGGCACTTGAATACGATCTCGTTCACGATTGGGCGAATCTGGGTTGGTGAGCAGTGCTCCAGAATGCGCTGGATCACGCGGCAGCCGTACGAGTGAGTCGAGTAGCCGGCAGCGTTGTCAACGATGTCGTCGATGATGAACTGGACGTCTTCGCCGGTGACTCGGCGACGCAGTCCCAGAGTCTCGCCAGACTCGACACTACGCTTCCAGGACGCCGCTTCGATGCACTTCTGAAGGACATGGTTGCCGTTCTGATCGGTGATGCACTTCAAAACATGCTCTCGCAGCTCCTTGATCAACAGCAACTGCTCCTCGACTTGGGTGACCTCTAGCGCTTTCTGGATGACTCGGCAGCCGTACACCTGAAGGGCAAGGCCGATCATGTTGATCCGCATCTGCTCCACGAGGAGTTGCTGCTGCTTCACCGAGCCATGCTCGAAAAGTTTCTGGATGACGTAGTTGCCGAACACATCTGTCATGAGAAGAAGCGCGTTGGGGAAGATTTCCTCGAACGCGTCATTCTTGGTTTGCTCGTCTGCCTTCTCCAGCTTCTGCTGGATGAACCTCGAGCCACTTTGGTCTCTCGCAAACAACAGCAAGTGCCCCTTGATCGCCGGCAGCTCCCACTTGTCAGACTTGGAAGCCGAATTGAACTCTTCAAGGAGACTGGTCGATGAGTACGAGTGTGCGATAGGATGCACCATCTCATAATCAGCTCGGCGACTGGATCCAGACTTCGAGCGATAAAGTGCACTTTGGTGGGGGACAGGATGCGAGTAGTTGTCGCGAAGATCAAATCCGTGGGCCGGTCTGGGTGCGTAGGATGGGTAGTCTCGTCCTTGTCTTTCAGTCGCCTTCAGAGCTCCATAGATGCCACCAGCTCTGGACTGGTAGCTGGAAGCAGCTCGGCGACCTGCGAAGTCAAAATCTGCGGCGGGGGCACTAAGCGAAGTTGCTCCGTTGTAGTACACGTCTTCATTCAACTCCCACGGATGATTCGGTTGGTCACTTGAAGTTGCATTTGGACGTCCATGAAATCCAATCGGCGGGTGCGGGTGAACAGCGAACGGCAACGGGCTCAGGTATGAGTTAGAGTACGCTGGCTGGCTCACGTTTCTGTTGAGACTGCGGTTGTGCTGAAGGTTGCTGGTGAAAGGGAGATCTCGAGCACCTTGTTTGCCAGAGCGCATCTCACCAAAGGAGTAGCCTGCGGAGACTCCAATGTCATCGCCGCGGTATCGCGCTTGGTCGTCGATGCGCAGTCGCTCCATCCCATCGTCGATCTCGTCTCTCGAGAAGAGCGAGTTGCAGCTGTCGACGGACACCGGATTGTAGGCATGGGCTGGCGCGCTCGAAAGCTCTTCTTGAAGTCTGCCAATCAGCGAGAGACCTGGCGGCAACCGGCACACTTCCGAGCTCTCGTCGTGGCTTGAACTCACTGAGCACGCCGAGCTGGATACGTTGGAGTCTTGGTTCGAGTATCCCGGAGTGCTGTCGTACGACAGGTCTGACACCACATGGGTATCCGAATGGTCCGGCGAATCGCACAGAAAGCTGTACTGGTTTCGCTCAGACGGCTTGCTCCAGACGTCGTTCATTTCATCTTGGGGTCTGCACAGCATGAGATCCTTGCTTTTGAGCTTACCCTGAGCAACGAATCAGCTAGTTAGTAGCAGGCAGTTGTTCATCATGGAAAACGATGAAGTGCAGCTCACCAAGCTCAGCGGGATTGGATCCTCTTCTTCGTCTTGGTTATCTTCGTAAGGTCCAGCCTAAAGCAAGTGACAATGTCAGAGGTTGCACAGAAACAGATGGTCAAACGGAGAAAGCGGTACTCACTTGCTCAGCGATGGGCGGAGCACTCCACGATCGCTGAATGTCCATGGCGATAGACGCGGGGCTGCACTGAGTACCGGAGCCACCTTCTTCGATGTGATTGTCCTTCACGAAGCCGAGGTTGCGCTTGGGTCCATCGGAAAGCTGGCAAGACATCTGCGTCCCAGACTTCAGTTCCTCACGAGGCATCCCGTAGGTCAGCGATGACGAGCGACCAACAACCGGATACGATGGAGGAGTTGAGCTTGATCGCTGGTAGAGTCTTGAAGCTCGCGTGAGTCCATCCGTTGACCACATCGATGATGAAAAACTGTCTGGGAGGCACTTGATTGGATCTTGAAGCTTCACGCGAGTCAGCTCCACTGGGTTGCCCGAATGAGCGGGCTTCTCTTGACCGAGCGAGCTAGTCCTGCGCGGCTGCGGGATAGCCTCCACTTTCTTGCCTCTCGTCGACTTCATCTCTGTTCGGCCCATCGAGTTCGTTGTCAGTGCACAGCGCTCCGTTTTCCACAACGTATCAACAAGCACCAAGCAAAGTCTGCGTTAATGTACCCTTTCGATCGGTTGCGTGGCGCTCGGAGAACGGATACCGATGAACTGGGTCCTGCGCTGGGATAAAGATGAGGCGATGTCGACGCCGAGGTTCAGTGTCCACTGTAGTATGTCTGCACGTACGAGCACGAGTAAGTGAAGCGTCTAAGAGTGTGACGCTGCAGAGGCGTGTGTCTTTCTCGAATCGCCGACTCACCAAGACGCAGGCGACGGAGTGCTGCTGTTTCTTCTTCGCGGCGCTTGTTCGCTCGTTCTTCTTCCGCTTCCGTTGGATCAATTGAAACGCCGCCGCCGCCGCCGCTGTGGTGGTGGTTGGTTGATGGATGGATGGGGTTAGCGACCTTGGGTTCTTCTTCGGTTGTGGGTTCCGGTCCGCGGGTTGAGCGCGAGACTGCAGATTGCGAAATGAAATGGTTCCACGCACGCGTGCGCACACACTGCGCCTCCGTGCCGTTATTCTTTTTGAGGCGGCGCGGGTTGGTTAGTTGCAATTGCTCCTCCTTCTCGAGCCAGAGTGATTGAACTCGGAACCGAGTGCGCTTGCTTTTTTTCCTTTCGTGCGGGGACCAACCAGCAACGGCGAAAGAGCTATTTTTCTCAGCTGCGTTTCAAGATCGAGAAGCGTAATTTGTGAATCGGACGCGCGACTGGTTTTCAGTGAAATGGATTTTCGTCGAACAATTGAAGCGTGAACGAACGACAGACAGATGCGTGTCAGTCAGCGCCAGGCATGGCCAATGCGCCACCGCCGCGGCAATCTCCCCTCTCGCTCGATTGTGCTCAGCTGGATACCTTTTTCGCCGGATGGATTGCTGTCTGGATCTATTCGCCACCAAGCACGCTGAAGCAGTGCTGCATCTGTTTCCCAAAGGGAAATCTATCATGAAAGATCTCGACTGGCGAGCAACTTTCTGATACTTGGCGCTTTCATGTGATCGTTGGGGTAGTGTACCACGCTGCGGTCGTTTGTTTGCAGCAAGCGATGGAAAGACGGTTGGCGCTGGTGGTGGAGAGCGAACGCTTGAGCACGCTCGCTGTCCCATCACTCCCACATGCAAACGACGTGATATTAATTGACTCAGCGACGAGAAAGAAGTGGCCTCAGTCTTTACGTTGCATGCATGCGCCACCACCGCAACAGCGCTCTCATGTTGCAAGGAACACATACTTCCAGCCACACGCTGAGAAAGAGACAACATGGGAGTTGCTGCTTTGTGGGACGATGCGATGCACAACAACGCTCCTTGGGTCTCTCGTATTTTTCAAAAGCGTCCGTGGATTTTCAGCTTTGAGCTGCGCCAGATTTCTGTTTGTGTTTGCTTGGTTTGTTTCGGGGATCGCCAAGTTGAAGCCCAATTGGCCACACAACAATCATTTGTGGATATGACCATCACTCTGTAGTGGATTGAAGAGACACGGTTCCTTTTTTTGAGTGCATCGTGTTGAGCTTGTGGTGCAACTTTCAGTCGAGAAGATCGCGTTTCGTACCCATCTGCTGGCAAGTTGAAGTGCGCTTCTACCTCGGTTTCTCCTCTTGCAACCAGCTCTCTGGAGCAGGTGCGACTCGTACTCTATGGGTTTATACCGTACGTGCCTGACCTCATGTGCAACTGAGCAACTCCGAGTTCGCTCGTCCCTCTTCGTCGACGAAGCTGCCTCTCTCGTTTCCTCGAGGCAAGTCTTGCACGCATTCAAAAGTATCCATTGCAGAGAGAGAGGGGTGCGCTCGCTCGTGTGCAGTCAGTCATGCTGCTGCGCTCGCACTCCAAGGCTGTAGACGCAACTTACATCACGAAGAGAAAGGGGCAACTTCAACGACCACCGCCAATCAATCAAGTGAGTGCAGTGTCGATCTTCCTCTATCGAGCCGGTCGTGCAGCTGCGAACGAAAAAAGTAGCCATCTGAGCTAGCAAAGCCATCGTCTGAATGCAAAGGGAAACCAGCGCGTCGCACAGGAAACGGTTGCCCATTGTGGGGGAAAGGAAAGGGATCTACAAAAGTGCAACGTGGGTACTTCTTCCTGTGCGTCTACTGGTTGCCTTTCTCTCCACACGCGTGCGTCTACGAGCGCTGTTGCTGCTTAAGAGTCAGCAGTGTAACGGCGGCAACGCCGGCGGTGACCAGAGAGGCAGTCGCAAGTGCTGTTCGGGAAAGATACCACGGCTCGTCTTCGGCGGCATTCTTCTTCGCGGCCTCCTTCTCTCTCTGCGCCTTGCTCTTGCGCGTGAAGATGGACGACTCGGAGGTCGCGGAATCACTGGTAGCGGCCGTAGCGGTGGTTGTGGTATTTGGGGTCGGCGGACCCTTCTGCGCGTACGCGGCTCTGGCTGCTTCCTCTTGGCCGCTGCCAAAGATGCCGCCCCACCTCTCGCGCTCCTGGCTCTTCTGCTCGTTGATGAGCTTCGTCACGCGGTCCAGCAGCGCTCGGCACGACTTGTCCTTTGGCGTGAGCTTCGCGGCGACGACCAGGTCCTGCTTCGCTTCGTTGTACTTGCCGAGCTTGAACGTCGCTTGCGCACGGCGAAAGCGCGCCTTCGACGGCCACTCCTCGAACAAAACCTGGTCGCTGAGACCGATTCGGCCCATCCACGTCACCACGTTGCCGTGGCGGTTCTCGCCCAGCACCGTCAAGATGCTCAGTGCGTTCGTGCACGCGACCTCGGCATCGTAGTACGCGTCCAACTTGAGCTTGCACGCGCCGATATTCAAGTGGCAGCGAATCATGGTCTGCAGCATCGTCGCCTTCTCCTTGTGAGTGGCGCCGTCCTGGTCAACGCGCTGCAAGTAGCCGAGCGACCGCAAGTAGCTGTAGATCGCGTCTTCGAGACTGCTATTGCGGAACTGCTCGTTGCCAGCGTCCGCTAGCGCAATGGACTCGGCGATCAGGTCCTTCGTCTTCATCTCCTCGATCGACTTCTCCGGGATCTTGACGTCCTTCTTCTGCATGAACAGACGCGCGTAGTCGGTCTTGACGATCACCACTTCGTCGTGCGGACGGATCTCGTCGATCACACCTTCGCCGTACGGAGTCGAGACCTTCATGTGCATGCGCAGGTGCGGCTCATTCAGCTCTTCGCGCACCGTGTCTTGACGCAGGTACGCGAGCGTCGGGTTCTTCGAAGCAGCGTCTGTGTCCAGCTGCACCACGTACATCTTCGTCTCCTTGCGGAACACGATCACAACGCCGCGTCCGAATGGTGTCACGATGCGACTCTTGTCCGGCAGCGGGGTCACACTCACCGCGCCTGGGTGGTGCGCGTCAATCTGGAACTGGTTTCCTGGGATGTACAGACCAGCCTTGGCAGTCGCGGCGCCGAATGCGGCTGGGTGCTGAGCCTGCGCCTGGAGCAGCGCTGCAGTCTTGCGAAAGTGCTCGATGCTCTCGTCGTTCTCCTTCTTCTTAAGCTCGAGCGCGGCGACCTTTCGCTTGTGGAGCTCCACGAAGTTGTACTCGAAAGTAATACGCACCAGCACCTTGCCCTGAGCGGACGATGAGATAGCATGCCCAGACGCTGGGGACTTGAGCTCAACCCACCTCTCGTGCGTGTGCTGGTCCAGGAAATCGCTGCTGCTGATCTCCACTTCTCCCAACACGATGTCAGCGATGATACCGGCGCTGCTTTGCACGCTCAGCTTGATCGAGAAGCTCTTGGACTTGACGCCTTCATACGTCAGCGCTTCGTTCCAGTGCGCTCGCTCCTTGGTCGTGTCAAATGGCACGGCAGCAGTGCGCAGGTGCTTCTTCATGGACTTCTCGAAGGCAGACAGCGGCGTCACCATTGTCGACACATACAGCGCAGGGTCTTGCGAGGATGCGTTGCCCAGCACTGGGTTCTGCGCGAGCACATCGGCGAGTCCTTCCGCTGCCACGACTTCCACGCGCACGCGTCCAGCGGCCTTTCCCGTGCTCTTATTGAGGTCGACGCCGTTCTTGTTCTGCTTTGGCTGCACGAACGACTCCGTGGCGTGCTGCAGCTCGCTCTCGAGCTGGATCGCGATCACTTCGTACGGCGACAGCGACACGCTTTCCCACATCATCGAGTTGCCGAGCGACGACGAATTCGAGTTAGCCGACGACGGCGAGCTGTCCAGAGAGCGCACGTCGCTCATGGTTGCAATGCGATAGCGTCTGTCAGATGAATGCACTTGCTACAGTGCTGGCGGACGTACTGGTAGACTGGCGAGCGAGCGGATGTGACTCGATCTCGGCAATCGCGTCGCGCTGGTGTCGTTGCTGAAATCTGCAATGATCGCGCGTCATCCATTTCTCTCTCACCGCTTTCCAAATCAAACAGGGTGAACCGGTTCAGCGAGAGTGAACCGGTCCACTTGAATCCGATGCATTCTATTAAATTGCATGTCGAGTGACCATCACGAGATGCAATTTCAAAGGTAGCCACCACCATCATCATCATCATCATCATCATCACTCTGAAGATTTCGCATAACGCCCAACGAGAAGTCAAGCGACAAGAAGGCATGGGCACCAAGGCGGCGCGCTCACGGAGCTCTTCACCGGCGGGTGGCGCTGGAAGCGCTCTGCGCGGACGCAAGTCAGATACATCGCGTACCAGGCAGCAGACGGCGGCGCCGCTGCGCGTGATCTCTATCGACCGCCCCAAGCGCATGAAGCGCGCGCTCGAAGCTGCGAGAGAGCAGCCAATCGACTTGACGCGGTGGCGGACGCAGATCTTTGGCCGCCAAGTGACAAGGTCTGCCCATCGACGTGGCTATGGAGCTCGATACGCTGGTGAGGATGAAGATGAAGATGGTGGTGGCATTCAGTTCGCAAGTAACGTGGTCGTCAGCGCCAAGTACACGCTGTGGAACTTTTTCCCGCGCGTGCTGCTCGCGCAGGTCAAGCGGCCGTCGAACCTGTATTTCCTGTTCATCGCAGTGCTGCAGACGATCAAGGAAGTGAGCAACACGAACGGCGTGCCGACCATTCTGCTGCCGCTGACCTTTGTGTTCATTTGCAGCGCGATCAAAGAGGCGCTGGAAGACCGAGAGCGCCACCGCGCCGATGCGCTCATGAACAGCAAGTCGGTGCTGTGTCTGAGTGCGATGGGCGACTGGGAGCTGAAGCAGTGGGGCGACGTGCAGGTGGGCGATATTGTGAAAGTCCTCAACGACGAAACGGTGCCAGCGGATCTGTTCATGCTGCGCGCGGAAGAGCTCGACGATCCGAGCGTGGGTGGTGACGGCGCCAGTAAGCTTCAGCATAATGACAGCGACGAGCTACACACGGCTCGACCACAGTATGAGCAGGTCAATCTGTCAGAGACTGGAGAGCCACACAACAATCAAGCATCATCACCAATGCAGCAGCGCTCTGGAGGCAACTTGGCGTACATTGAGACGAAATCGCTCGACGGCGAGACGAACCTGAAGATCCGGACCGGGATCCCACTGGTTGCGACACTCTCGTCGCCTCCGTGCGACCTCAACACGCTCCGTGGTGTAATCGAATGCGAGCCCCCGAACAACCGGATCGCGACGTTCGATGGGAGTTTCTCGGTGACCTTGGACAAGGACCAAGCGGCCGCGTTGGGTATTCATGACGCAGTGGAAGGCGACACCTCGTCAACAGCAGCAACAGCGACTTCAGACTCGGCGAAGACGGGGCACCACTTTCTGCAGCAGCTGACAAGAACCGCTGCCGGTCAGCTCGCTGTCCGCGTCCCGATCACGGCGAAGCAAATGGTGCTGCGCAGCTGCGTGCTCCGCAACACGCGCGCGATCATCGGCATCGCGATCTTCACAGGCCACGAGACAAAAGTGTTTTGCAGCAATACGGATCCTGTCGTGAAGACCTCTTCGGTGGAGCAGCGCTTGAACTCGCTCATCATTGGTGTGGTGTGCATCCAGCAGCTCGTGTGTTCACTCGGCGCACTGCTGGGCGCGTACTGGATGGCTACACAGGGGAATGCGTACTGGTACTTGCACGGGTCGTCTTCCATGGGGGAAATCGGACTGGACGACCAGTCGTCTCACGAGCGGTTCTCTAGCGATGGCTTCCCATTCCAAGAGCTCTTCAAGCTGCACTTGCGGTACTTCATCATCATGCAGAATTTTGTGCCGATCTCGCTGAACGTCTCGTTGGAGTTCGTCAAGTACTGGCAGGCGTACTTCATCGAGCAGGACCTGCACATGTACGACGAAGTCTCGGACACCCCTGCGCTCGTGCGCTCGTCGGCATTGAACGAAGACTTGGGGCGTGTGCACCACATCTTCACCGACAAGACCGGCACGCTCACGATGAACCTGATGCTGTTCCGATTTTGCATGATCGATGGCAAGCACTACGGTGGCGAAGTGCGTGACGACAGCGAAGAGAGCGACTCGCCAGGTACCAGGAGGCGCGCACCAAGTGTTGACCCACTGAACTCATCGCAGTTTGTCAAGTTTGATCCGACCGAGTTGTTTGCCGATTTGCGAGCTGGAGATGAGCATGCAGACCACATTCGGCTCTTCCTGCGGCACTTGGCGCTGTGCCACACGCTGATTCCGGCGAAACCGTTTGCCGAAATGTGTGCGAGCGCATCGCCAGAGTACTCGGCGTCATCGCCAGACGAGCAGGCGCTCGTGTCTGCTGCCGCACACTGCAATGTGCGCTTTGTGCACCGGACGCCGAGTTCGCTGACGATCCTGGAGCCGGGCATCGACGAGCCCAGCATGTACAAACTCCTTAACCTTCTGGAGTTTGACAGCGACCGGAAGCGCATGACTGTGGTTGTGGAGACGCCAGAGGGTGAGATCCTGCTGTTGTGCAAAGGCGCCGACAATGTGATCCTGGAGCGGCTCGCGGCAGATCAAACAGACGACGCAGAAAAGATCGACGCAGTCTACTCGCAGCTATCCCACTACGCCAAGAGCGGCATGCGCACGCTGTGTCTCGCGTACAAGAAGATCGACCGCGTCGAGTACGAGCAGTGGAATCAGCGATTCATGTCGGCCATGTCATCTATGGATGAGCTCGTGAAACGGCGCCAAGGGCTTCCAAACGCGATTGACCCGCTCATGCACGAGATCGAGCTGGACCTGACGCTGCTCGGAGTGACTGCTGTGCAAGACAAGCTTCAGGATGGTGTGGCGAAGACGCTGGAGCTGCTGCAGCAGACAAACATGAAAGTGTGGACGCTCACAGGCGACAAGATGGAGACAGCGATTAACATTGGCTACGCCTGCTCGCTGCTCACGAGCAGCATGGAGGTGATGCAAGTGTCGTCGGACGAGTACGTCGCAGTGGCGAAAGGGCTTCAGGAGGTGGCGATGCGTCAAGAGAAGATCTCGAAGCTGTCGTCTGCGGCAAAGTCCCTGGAAGCCAAGCGCCGTCGTCGCATGCAGCAGCAGACTCAGAATCAATCGTGGCTGCAGCGTGCGAAGGTGTCGATGCAGACTTTTCTGTTTGGAGCGCCATCGCCGAAGAGGAAGCGCGTGCGCGCACGCAAACCTGTTCGTCCTGGCAGCGCGTCGCATGGCATCTACTCTCCAGTATCGACGCTCGATCGTGATGACCACGCGTCGGATGGTAACGAAGCAGATGACGATGACGAAGAATGCGTTCTGCTGGCACGAGGCAGTCCGTTGGCTGGCTTTGGTACCAAGGGTAGCGCTTCTTCACCTATTGCACCGTCGATCGCCCTGGTCATCGATGGGAAATCGCTCGAGAACGCCTTGCGCCCACGCCTTCGTCCATTGTTCTACCAAGTAACAAAGATGTGCTCGTCCGTGATCTGCTGCCGCGTGTCGCCCAAGCAGAAAGCCGATATTGTCGAGTTTGTGCGCTACTATGAACCGGAAAGCATCACTCTGGCGATTGGCGACGGTGCGAACGACGTTGGGATGATCCAGGCAGCCCACATCGGCGTCGGCATTTCGGGTCAAGAAGGAATGCAGGCCGTGAACTCGTCCGACTACGCGATCGGCCAGTTCCGCTTTCTCCAGCGGCTGCTGTTTGTCCACGGTCGCTGGGCGTACCGACGCGTGGCGAAGCTCATGAGCTACATGCTCTACAAGAACGTGACGTACGTGCTGACAACCTTTTGGTTTGGCTGCTTCTGCGGGTTCTCCGGCCAGCCGCTGATCTTGGACGTCGCGGCGCAGAGCTTCAATGTGCTGTACACGAGCCTACCGCTCGTGCTCTTCGCCGTGCTCGACCAAGACATCTCGTCCGAGAGTGCAGCCAAGTTCCCGTACCTGTACTCGCTCGGCCAGAAGAACGTGCTGCTGGCGCGCCGTGTGTTTTGGCCGTGGATCCTGAACGGCATCTGGCACTCGGTGATCATCTTCTTCGTCTCGGCGTGGGGGTTCCAGGGTGACTTGCCGATCTCAGCGCACCACGACAACCATCCAGCGACTGTGTCCTCGAGCGGACAAGAAGATGGGCTTATCACGCTCGGCTTTGTCGTGTTTACGAACCTGGTGATCGTGGTGAACCTGAAACTGGTGCTCGAGACGTTCATGGTCACGTGGCACTTCATGACAACGATCTTTGCGTCGATCGCGCTCTGGTTTGGCATCGGCACGCTCATCTCGTCGCCAAACAGTCGCTTCCGCCACGCGGTCGGCGAGATGACGTTCTTGCTCGAGCTACCGTCGTTCTGGGCGCTGTGTCTGCTTGTCGTCACGCTCAGCTTGTTGCGTGACCTGCTGTGGAAGATCGTGCGGCGCATGAACTTCCCGTCGACGTACCACATCCTGCAGGAGCGCGAGATGCTGAGCATGAATACCTCGCCACGAAGCATGCTGAGCGAGTACAAGGGCATCATGTGGGCCGACGTCCAGGTGCCGATCATGGATTACGCCAAGCTGCTGCGCCAGATCCCGCCGTTTGAGAGCGCGCAGGAGTCGTTTATGCGCTCGTCACCACTAGCAGAGAGCCTGATCTCCGGTAACAACGAGCTTGAAAGCAGTCGACACATTCGAGCGCGTGCGTCTTTCCATGTGGCGGAGCTGCACGACGACAGGTATGGTTCGTGGGAAGAAGGCGAACACTATGAGCTCCACCAGCTCATCGACGGGAGCTCTCCGTCGTCTGCAGTTGCGGTTTCTGGTATCAGCAACATGGCCACGACGCAGTCGACGGTGCCACTGCACAGCAGCAATAGCAGCACGCCTGACTCGGATTCATTGCGGAAACAGTACCACGGCTACGCGTTCTCGGAGGATGAAAATGTCGACAGCGACGTTGAGGCAGCGTCCATGTCGAAGTCGTCGGAGAAGTACAGCAAGACCTCTCCTCCTCTTCAGGGCGGGACAGCAGGCCACCCGGTTGCTGGTGGTGGACGCACATTCAAGAAGATGCTGAAGAGCGTCCGAGGCCCCAAGAACGCGTAGGTGTGTTCTTCAATTGAAGACTCACTCGATTGTGAAGAAGACAATTACAAACCTCAGCAGCACTGCGAATACTGTGAGTGGTCTCTACTGTCGTCGTCTGTCCACATTCCTCCTCCAGCGATGTCTGTCTGGACGAGACAATCGCGTGACAAGATCTCGTCGGACTGTTGGATCTCGTACGGCGTGCACTCGAGCTTTGCATTGGTGTGCAAATAGCGCCGCTCGCAGTACTTGCCTCTTCGAGCAGTGAGGACGGAGCCGATACTGTTTGTGACACTGATATACGGACGTGGCTCTCGCACAGGCTTGAAATGATCCGAGAGCACAACTTTGTACGCGCGTGGCACGAGAACCCGCTCGGCAACATCGTCAGGTTCAGCTACAGCAGCAGCTGGTTGCGATGACGCAAGAGCTTGGGTCACACTCGTCTTTGAAGCCGTGCTGGGCTCAATCAGCACCAGGATATTCAGGAAATCACCTTCCTGTACGGTTGTTCAAATAGAAAATCGTATTGGTGAGCTGCTGACTCTCCATTGAGCTCAAGTCTGGTGGACATACCGGTTCCCAGCGAAGATCGCCATCGTCGTACTCGACCTGGAGAGCGCTATGTTGCTGACCAACTTGGACGATGGAGCCTGGAAACCAGGACGACGATTCGCGCCAGTAGACGAGGACCCTGGCTCCGAGAAGGCGAAGCAGTGCGGCATTCCCACCAGGCTGCGTGGTGCTGGAAAGCGTCCACTGGAGCTGCTGGAATGCCTCGGAGCTCAACGAGAACGCTTCGGGTGCGTAGCGCAGGCGGTCTCCAGTCTTCATAGTGTTCAAATCCAGTAGAAACAAACAGGGAAGGCACTCGAGTCAGGCAATAGTTGCAAGGTTTGGGCTTCGATATCAAACAAGTAGGATACCTCCCAGGCTTCCTCTCCATCCTCGTACTGGACAAGTATCCTTCCGCTGAGCGCGTCAATCTGAGCCACGCACCCATTGAACCACTCGTTTTCGTTGGACCAATAGACCTGCACGAGCTCGCCGCATTCGAAGCAACACGTGGTCTTGAAGTCATAAAGAGCTACGGGCGACCCAGGAGGTGACTCATCGGAGCGCCCTGCGTCGATTTCGCTGTTGCCGCCATCCGAGGCATCACCGCCGCTGGACCCCTCGAACGAGTCCGAGTACTCGTCGAAGTCCTCGTCGTCTCCCGCAAGCGCGTCGCCGCTGTCAACAAACTCGTCGCTCGACATCATATGTCTCCCCCCCTGGAAAACGGCTGCGTCGGTTACAATACTCGCGACAACTCGAGTGCTCGCGAGAAATCAGCTTCTGCGATTAAATGTTCTTGCTTGTCTATAACAAAGTGTGAATATCTGCGAGATGGAAACACAAATCGCCGCTTATCTTTTCTGCAGCAGGCGCAGCGCGAGCTCTTCCTGGCTCGCCACGGCGTCGCGACTCACCACCTTGCGCTTCTTGCCGCCATCACTGTCACTGCCGCTATCCTCCTCGTTGTCATCCTCACTGCCATCATCGTCGCTGTTACCAGCATCATCGCTGTCGTCATCATCGCCGCTCTCCATGTCCTCATCGGACGACGCGCCACCGAGCACCGCGCGCACGGGGCGATCCTCCTCATCGTCGTCGTCGTCGTCGTCACCTTCGCGCTCGCCCTTCTCTTTCATGCGCTTCTTGTGGTGCTTGGCGCGCACGCGCTCCTTCTCGAGGCGGCGGTCCTCGGCATCCTTCTCCTTGAGGCGCGCGGCCACCTGCGCCTGGAACTGCTTCGACTTGGCCTCCACGTCCGCGAACTCCTCGTCCACGTCCATGTGCTGCGCCGCCATCTTCTCCAGCACCTTCATACTGTTGCCGTCCTCGTCGAAGACCACGCGGTTGTACGACACCTCGTTGTCCACGCGGATCTTCTTGGCCTTCTTCTTCTTGCGCGACGCGTCCAGGTCGATGAGCTCCTCGTCGTCCTCATTGTCTGCGGCGTCGTCCTTGTCCCAGTCGTGGCGCCGCTTGACAACCATGAGCGCATCCTCCTCGTCGCTCTCGGACTCTACAGCGGCTGGTTCATCCACCGGCTTCTTGGTCTTCTTGCTGCTGTCCTCCTTGAGCGCCGCCATCTGCTTGTCCAGTCGCTTGCGCTCCTTCTCGGCCTTGATCTTGTCCTTGAGCATCTGCAGCTTGCGGTTCACGTTCTTCTTGCCACGGAGCTCGTCACGCATGGCCTCCTGCTGGTCCTCCTTGAGCTTCGACAGGAACGGCATGCGCGGCGCACCCGGCAGGCCGTACGAGAGCGCGAACTCGTCCAGCGGGAGCGCCGACGCGTCGAACACCTCGCGGTTCGGCTGCAGGTACACGGAGCGCACGTACGACATGAACGCCTTCTGGCCGAGCGCCTTGATCTCCTTGTCGGCCGCGACCACGGACGTGACCTTCTGGCGGCAGCTCTGCGTCTTGGCCGGATTCACCTTGATCTCCTTGATCGGGATCTTGGCGTCCTCGAAGGCCTTCGTCATACCCTCGACCTCGGACGGCAGCAGCGTCAGCAGAGCCTTGCCCTGCTTGTTGTAGCGCGCCGTGCGCCCCACGCGGTGGATGTAGTTGGCCGTGTCCTCGGGGCAGTCCAGCTGCACGACCCAGTCGACCTGCGGGAAGTCGAGGCCACGCGCGGCGATGTCCGTGGCGAAGAGCACGGCCGCGGGCTTGTTGAGGAACTCGTAGTAGATCTCCACGCGCTTACCCTGCTTGTACTTCCCGTGCAGCGCCAGCAGCGGCACGCCCGGCTGCAGCTTGCAGAAGACCTGGTGGATGAAGCGCACCTGTCGGCACGTGGACAGGAACACGATCGCCTTCTGCTTCAGGTGCGACTTGATGAACGAGAGTAGCACGTCGAGCTTCTTCTCGAGCCCGCAGACCACGAAGCTCTGCGCGAGGCCGCTGGGCGTCGCCTGCGCCGACTTCTCGTGCACGGCGATGTACTCGGGCTCGTTCAGGCTGAGCTTCGCGAGGTCCTTGACCGACTTGGTCTGCGTCGCCGAGAAAAGCATCGTCTGGCGCGTCGGCGGCAGGTACGACACGATGGACGTGAGCTGCGCCTGGAAGCCCATGTCCAGGATGCGGTCGGCCTCGTCCAGCACGAGGATCTGAAGGTTCGACGGGTCGAAGTTAGGCGTCTGCTCCATGTGTTGCAGCAGGCGGCCGGGGGTGCAGATCAAGATGTTCATGCGGATGAGGCGGTACTGCTCCTCCTTGAAGTTCTTGCCACCAATCACGAGACCTGCGGAGAACGAGTGCATCTTGCCGAGCGAGCGCAGTACTTCGAAGATCTGCAGCGCCAGCTCACGCGTGGGTGAGATGACCAGCGCGCCCAAACCGTCCTCCACGTCCCAGCGCGAGCGGTAAAGCTTCTCGAGGATCGGGATCAAGAACGCCAGCGTCTTACCCGAGCCGGTCTTCGCGGCCGCGAGGATGTCGCGCCTAATAAAATATGCCAGCAACACCAGCACGGATGTTAATACCCACGATACACAAGACATAGGAGACGGCTGATAGCGGACGCACCCTGCGAGCGCGTGTGGAATGGCACCAGTCTGGATCAGCGTCGGCTTGGTGAACTTGCCTCTCTGCAGTCCTATTTTATCACAGCATGCAACCACAGCAACACATCAATACAAGCACATCCAACACAGCCATCATCACACGCACACACACACACACACAAAGCAACCAGCGCACGCACCTCGCTTCGTGGCGTCCGAGAGCGGGAAGAACTCAAAGTTCGCGGCTTCCTCGAGCTGCGAGCCGCGCGCGGGCGTCTGCTCCGCGATGCGCTGCTCGAGCTTCTCGACCTCGAGGCGCTCCTTCTCCGCGTGCTTGAGCCTGCGCGCCTGCTGCACGGCGGCGGCGTCTGCTGCTGGCGGTGTTGCTGATGCGTCGGCCATGATCGTTGCTCTCGTGCGAACGGAGGGAGGCAGCAGCAGCAGCTCACGAGCGTTCTCGAATGGCAATGGCGCTTGCTTGCCCTTAAGAGACGCGACAAAACACCAGAGCCATCCACCAGTGACTGCAATTCAGCGATTTCGACAATTTGAGCAGCACGCCAGACAGTTTTGGTGACAATTTGCACATCCCAACGAAGGCATTTCCCTGTCAAACGCGTGTATATCCTAGAATAAAATCGGTCCTGAGGGGTATCATCAATTAAACCGTCCCCATGCCTGAAACAGAGGATGTCTGCACAATATCTTTCTTTTGGGTCACCACCCAGTTGGGTCAAGGTCCCAACGCAGGGTCAGTGATTTGGGACCCGTTGAAAACCTGAATTGTGTGGGAGCAGCCAAACAAGCATTCACCAGCTTTATTCACTGCTCAGCTGATGATGTTGCAGGCATTCATTGCCTGTTTGAATCGATTCTGCTGTGTGTTGGCGGAGATTGCTGCGGTCAGCTCGGTGCTTTTGATGAGCGCCGTATCGTACCAGCTTTGCCCGTGTCGAGAAGGCTGGAAACCGTTCGCCGGAAACATGGAATCGCTGGAATAAGTATAGAGCCAAAGCACCAATAGCACACAAATTTACATCTCTCTGTCGCACTGCTGACCCGTACTCGACTCGACCTGCTTGGTTGGTTTTGCTTCTGTTGACGATCACGATTAGCGCTTCGGTTGCAGCTCCGCCGTTCGCTTTCAGCTCTCTCAAACTAAGATCTGGAAGCTGAATCTGGCGTGTAAGCTCACCTCTTGCCATTAGAGAGTGTCCCAGGAGAAAGTCGAGTCAATCACGCAGCGCCTTCTCTGAGCCATCGTCGAAGTAGTACTTCGAGAGCTTGTGCATCTCGTCTTCACCATAAGTCTCGAGTACAGTCCCATCGCCCCGATCTTCATACTCGTCTCTCTTGTGCTTGTTTGTGAGCAGCGTGTCATTGTAGAGAAAGACTTTCAGCGCTTTTCCGCGGGGATGCGGATGCGTGTTGACGCTCAAGGACTGCTGGGACTTGTACAAGTCCACAATTGCCTTCACGTAGTTCTGGACGCCTTCCCTCGACAGCGCCATCTTACGCTCCACGCCTCGCTGGTGTACGAACTCCTTCTTCAAAAAGAGTGAGAGCTTGCTTTCGCTCACCTCAACTCCGTCGCTGAACCGCCGGTCTTGACACCACTGCCTCCACGCGCGCTGATGAGCCTCATAGGCGCGACTTGTTGAGTGAGGGTGCCGCAATCGCAAGTGGTCTGCGAGCACCTCGCGGACCGCCTCAACGAGATCTTGGTCGTTCTTGAGCGCAACGGCGTTTGCAGCAAGCTCGTCCATCTTGCTGCTGTCCTTGTGTGTGTTCTTGCTTCTTCGCCGTCGCTAGGAAATGGGAAAGCGAGCGGCGGGCGAATCTCAGGAAACAGAAGTGGAGCTTGCTGTTTGAAAGGTTTTGGACTTTGGTTCACATTTTCACACAAAGCATGGACAAGCGCTCGACGCGCACGCGCACGGGCGAGCTGCTCCTCGAGTTCATCGAGGCGGCCGTACACGAGTTCCTGTGAGTAGCCACCCACTGCTGCTCCTCCTATACGTCGTGTTCCTTGAGCAGCGCGTGCTCTACGATGTGTCCGTGCGCATGAATCGGTACCCGGTGCTCGCAGGCAAGTTGGCGTTCCTGGCACGCTCTCTCGTACAGGTATCTTGTTGCGTCCGCGCACAATGACGAGCAAATGCAACAGAGCCACCGCAGTTGGCGGCGACCTCCAGCGATTGTGACAGCAGCCGGCCAGTGCGGTCGCTGCTCCGTTTCGCTATTTTTAAACGAGACAGACAGCACGAGGTTCATTTCCGGAGAGGGGAGCTGTGTTCTGGTCGGCCCCGCGCAATGCCCAGCGACGGCGGAGGCTATTCTGCCGTTCTCTGAAGCAACCAGCAGCCAGCGAGAGCATCTGCTGGGAGGTTGCGTCCCTGACGCAGTTCTTCAAGGGCGAGTAGCGAAGGTGCGTGCAGTATGCCACAGCTGTGAGCAAGCAGGACACCGCGAGCATTACAAGACACGAGAAGCGCGGCTTCCGCCAGTAGAGTGCGCGTACAGGAGAGCTGAAGAGAGCAACAATGGGCAGCGGTGGCGGAGACAGAGCGAGCGTAGCGGAAGAAGCCCCAGCGACGGTGACAACTTCGCCCTCTGGCGCGAAAGATGGTGGCGATGATGGCGGCGGAGACACAATCGTCCAGTCAATGGACAACACTGCGTCGTCGCCATCGCCATCACCAACAATACCAGGCGGCGACGATGCGATCAGCAATAACAGCAAAAACAACAATGGCGCAGTCCCCTCCGCAGACGACGACGAGCGAGCATCTGCACTGAACCACTCGGAAGAGGAGTCCGAAGCCCCCAACAGCAGCAACGACGTGCCGCGCTTCCAGCCTCTGCGCACGCAGTGGCGCTACGGCCAGGCCGTGTTCGCTCGCTACAAGAAGACGCCCTACTTTTACTCGGGCAACATCGCTACGTACCTCGGTGCGGGGCTCTTCATGGTCGTCTTTGACGACGGCACGCTCAACTACCGCGTGCGCCGCGAAGACATCGTGCTGCGCGAGTACCCGCACACGCCCGAGTTCCAGGACGACGACGCGTTGCCGTCATCATCCGGTGCAGAGCGCAGAGAGAGCTCTTCGAGCGACAACCGCCACGCATCCCCAAAGAGCAAGGCGAGCCCCCTCAAGCACGCGCACCAGCACTGGCACTCGAACAGCTCGATCGTGCACCAGAACCATATGATGGTGGACTTTTCCATCAGCCCGCCCAAGCAGATCGCGCTGCGCGGCGACGGGCGTGACGTGATCACTGGCGACGGCAGTGAGTCGCTCGCGCTCAAGCGGCTCGAGTGCGGCGTGGGCTACGAGGACGACTCGACGCAGGTGAGCGACTCGGACGAGTCGAGCGAGGAGGACATGAGCATGACGCCGTGGCAGCAGATGACGCAGACCTTCGGCATGGGCAAGGTGCGGACGCGCGCGTCGCGGCGCTCGAGCATCTCGTCGCTCTCGCAGGTGGACCGCCTCTCGATCACGGGCAAGGGCATGAACCAGATCCTGCCGTCGCCCAAGGGACTCAAGCAGACGATCCAGGACTACCTCTCGCGCAAGACCAAGAAGGTGCAGCCGTCTTCCGTGGGCAACAACGTCGTGCTCTTCGAGCACATCCGGCTCATGGAGGTGCAACTGCGCGAGCTCATGGCCAGATACGACAGGGAGCCGGCGTTCAGCACGCGCGTGAGCTTCGAGCGCACGATGGACAGTGGTGACACGGTGCGCGCCTACGGGACGATCAAGACGCGGCTGGCGAACGGCAACGTCGAGGTGATCACGGAGGACGAGCAGATGATTTCAGTGCAGGTGTTCTCGCCCACGAGCGTGGACTTTCTGCCGTCGGTGAAGGAGCTCGAATGCCAGATGAGCGACCTCGTGCGCACGTCCAAGAAGCTCTACGCCGGTCGCAAGGTGCAGGTGAACCTGTACCCGGGCAGCCGCTTCTCGGGCCACGGCGTGATCACGCTGGAGCTCGAGACTGAAGCGACGTTCAACGTGCTGCTGCAGAACCGCATCCGACTGATGAACGTGCCGGCGGACAAGCTCATCCCGCTCAAGGAGAAGAAGAAGGAGGTCGTGACGATCACCGAGGACCAGTTCCTCGTGTGCAGCAACAAGGCGAAAGTGTACATCGGCGACCAGGTCTTCGTCAAGTGCGAGGGCGACTACGAAAGCGTGATCGAGGAGAAGATCGGCGTGCTCAACGGCGTGTTCTCGAACAAGACCGCGGCCGTGGACTTCGCGGACGGCTCGACGGGCTACGAGATCGCGCCGAGCCTCATCACGAAGCGCAAGCGCTCCAAGGTGTCGGCCGACATGGACGTCATGTCGCTCAAGAACGCCGTGCTCATGCAGGCGTTGGGTGGCGTGGGTGGTATGGGCGGTGACGCGCTCGAGGTAGGCTACCAGGTCAAGGCTGACCACCCGCGCAAGGCGAGCGTCGAAACGTGCGTCGTGATCAAGAAGCACCCGATGACGTCGGCGTGCGACGTGCGCTTCTGCGACGGTACGATCGCCTTCGAGGTGTACCCGTCGCAGATGATCCTGGACAAGGTGGAGACGACGGCCGCCGACCCGACCACGGGCAAGCTGCCGGTGGTGTTGAGGGAGATGCTCGTGGGCGACTACGTGCTCGCGTGGAGCTCGCGCTTCGGGCGGTACTGCTCGGCCAAGGTCGCGGCTACGACCGGGACGGACGAGGGCAACGGCGGCGGCGCGTCGCTCTACACAATCGTGTTCGACTACGGCGAGCAGAAGGCGAACGTGCCGCCGGAGAAGCTTGCGCCCATCGACCTCGCGGACGCGCTCTCGCCCACGCAGAAGCTCACGAACTACAGCATCGACACGATCGGCTTCGAGATCTCGCCCGTGGCGTTCACGGTGGGCGAGGCCGTGATGGCGCGCGTGCACGGGAGTGTGCAGTACTACAGCGGCTGGGTGGAGGCCGTGCGCGAGAAGGAGCGCATGTGCGCCGTGCACTTCGACTCCTCCGAGCGCGACGAGCACGTGCCGTTCTCCGCGATCTTCTCGATGGACGCGCGCAACCGCTTCCAGTCGGTCAGCAACCGCATGGGCTCGTCCTCGGGCGGCACGGACCGGCTCTCGCATTTCCAGGACGAGGGTGCCCTCGGTAATGGAGCTGCTGGTGGTCCAACTGGAATCGGCGGTGGAGACGAGGTCGTGTCCAGAAGGAGACGGCACTCGGGCGGCTCCGTGGGCAGCATCATCATGTCGGTGGCCACGAGCATCTTCCGCGCCAAGAAGGAGGTCGGGCGTCTCGAGCGCCGCGGCTCGCACCTGGTCACGGAGATCGGCGCCAAGGTGCGGCGCATGTCCGGCGGCGACGCATGAGAATGGGTGACGGTGAATAGAGACAGGGAGCAGTAGTTACGACGGGCGACCAAGTGGAATGGACAGCCCCGCGTGTGGACAATCGAGAGAGAGAGAGAGAGAAATAAAGCAGCCAAGACGATCGTCAGAACACAATGAAGCCAAGTTAATTTATTACGCACACCTGAGAAAGCGAGAGCCAATCCTTGCTGCTGACCTCTAGTTTTTCTTCATGCACCATGAGCGCCCGAACCGACTGCCTGTCTACGCGAGACCGAGGACGAGGGCCATGATGACGAGCAGGATGATGATCGTGAAGCCGCCGTAGCACATGAGCTTCCACTTGGAGCACGCGCAGTACTTGGCCTTCTGGTCTGCCTGGCGCACCTGCTCCAGCGCTTTCTCGACGTTCTCCTTGGCGTTTTCAGTGTTGTCCTCGATTTCCACTGCATGCGTTCACAGACAACACCGTGCTGTTAGCGCCACTCGAGCCACAAGCAACAGAAGCAGTTTGTTATCGACAGAAAACACGTACCGATCACTTCGCCCTGGTCCTCGATGAGCCCGTCAATCTCCTTGAACGCAGCGTTGACCTCGCGGAGCTGGTGGTTGATGTGGATGATGTCTTCCTCTCTTCGCGCCAAGTCTATACGTTCAAGCAATTAAGGCGCAGCAACATTAGCACCACTCACACATTACACATACCCACAGCGTCACACGCGCTCACCGTCTTCGTCGTACGCGATGATGTTCGCCTGCGCGTAGATCTGGTCCTCGTTGTAGTTGGAGAACTCGACCTTGGCCTTGGCGTCGTTGTGGTTGAACGAGTGCGATGACCGCCGGATGAAGTCGACCGACTGCTTCTCGGAATCGATGAGCTTCGCGCACGTCTCCTCGAACGCGCGCATCTGGGTCTTGAAGTCGGACGAGAGCTTGGTGACCTGCGTCTTGCGGTTGCGCGCGCTCGCACCCTGGCTCGACTTGTTGAGCTCCTGCAGCCGGCGGTTGATCTTCGTCACGAGCTTGTTGCCCTTGTCCGTGAGCTCCTTGAGCGCCTCGTGGTTCGCGCGCGAGTCCTGCGGCGTGTTGAAGAGCGACATCTTCTGCGCCATCGAGCGCGTGAGCTGGTTGAAACTCGAGATGCCCTTGGACGTCTCCTGGATGAGCTTGGCGTACTTCTCGTCCGAGAGCCCGCGCTCGCGGTTGCGCGGCGACTGCGCCGAGTGGTACCGGTCGCCCATGACTCTCTGTCTGCTGTGGTGTGTGGGAGCTCCTTGGTCTGCTGTCTGCTGTCTGCTGTAGAGTGAGCGCGCGGGTGCAGTCGGACAAGGCGCAGAGCCGTTGGCGGTCACGCGTGCGCGGTGGGTGTGGAATGTGGAAATGGCGCCGACTTGTGTATCGCCTGAAGATGGAGTCAGTTTTGTCGACGACGGAAAGACAGCGCAGCCTCGTTTTAGGCCACTTCTGAATATTTACAGAATATTTGCAATAACCTGGCGCTCAACAAGCTGCATATTTAGGACAACATAGGCTCGAGTTGAGAGGAAATCGTTTGGTGGGCGTTTCCAAACTTCCATTCCAAGTGTACCAGCTGGCCGATGGCGAATGGATGGCGAGGTGAACCCCGACACAACATGAGGCTGGAGCTTGGTGGCGTCGGCTCTCGGATTGTCAAAGCGACGGTGGAGGCTCATCCGCACTTTTGCGTTGAGCTGGTCTGTTGGCTGTTTTGGCGGGCGGTGCGAACAAAATGGATCGCAAAAAGGATCATGAGCAAGAAAAAAGGGAACCCACGTCTGTTCTCAGTTGTTTATCACCTTCTGTCCTAGAAAAAGAGACCCAGCATTAGCTGAAGAAGCGAGCAGGCAACACAGCAGCATAGGAACAGAGCAGAGGGCTCCAAACTCTCGTCGTCCCTCCAAAAAAAGCTCTGCACTGCATATTCCTCGGAGGTGGTGTGTCACGACATGGCTCTCTTTGCGTCGTCCGTTGAGCTTTCAGAGCGAGCGGGTTGCACGGTTTCAACGAGGAACTCCGACTCTCCAAAAATAGAGCGCAAAGCACCAGGTTCTGGCGAAACAACGACTTTTTGTGGACGGTTTGCCGAGACCTGGTGCTGGACGCCGATGCAAGCCGAGCACACACACACTGTCGGTTTTTGCCGCAATGCCAAGTTCGGGTGGTATGGCCAAATGTGGGTTTCTGGGTAAATTCAGAATCACGCAGTCACCCAATCGGCTTGAAGAGGGAAGAACGAGAAACGTTCTGGAATGAAAGCACAAAGCGCACCCTCTTTCTGCAACCTTCGACAGATTTGAGAGTCGAGGGTTGCCAAATGGGAGACTGGTTTCAGCCGTCCGCCTCCCAAATGCTATACATGAGTTCCTTTGGATCAAAACGAAGACTGCGGATGAAAAATGAAGCTTGCAAGAGCTTTGAGGCGCGCGCAGATGGTGGCAGAAGCAGGTATGGAACGCACTGGAAATGCATTCCTCGCTGAAATCGTATGCAGAGTCTGGTTTTGAGCGGGTGTGGCTATTTTGGAGTCTGCTTTCAGAAGAGCTGCCGCTAAGCGTAAATGTCTCTACTTCTCGGTCTATAGACGTAGATTGCTGCCGCCGTCCAACTTTCTTTGGGAGGGGGGCTGGTGCGGAGTTTCTCCCCCTTTGAGAGCGCTCAGAAAGCAAAACTCGCAGCAGCGAAGAACAGCAGCCGAAGCAGGAAAGCCCGCTCTTCCTTCTTTCCTTCCGCCGCCTCGCTCAAGCCCCGCCCGCAAGCACCACCAAGACCGCAAGCGTCCCCAACAGAAGACATGGCTCTGAAGCGCATCAACAAGGAGCTCCAGGACCTGGGCCGCGACCCGCCAGCCAACTGCAGCGCCGGCCCGGTCGGCGACGACCTCTTCCACTGGCAGGCGACGATCATGGGCCCAGAGGACTCGCCGTACGCCGGCGGCGTGTACTTCCTGAACATCTACTTCCCAGCGGACTACCCGTTCAAGCCTCCAAAGGTGAACTTCACCACGCGTATCTACCACTGCAACATTAATGCGAACGGTGGGATCTGCTTAGACATCCTGAAGGACCAGTGGAGCCCGGCGCTGACGATCTCCAAGGTGCTGCTCTCGATCTGCTCGCTGCTCACGGACGCGAACCCAGACGACCCGCTCGTGCCGGAGATCGCGCAAATTTATAGAACAGACCGCGCCCGCCACGACGCCACGGCCCGCGAATGGACTGCCAAGTACGCGACTTAGACGGCCTCTCCGAGTAGGTTCAGGTAATGCGAGCGGCTTGAACAGCTCGAGCGGCGGTGTGTAAGCGCGCGCGCGCGATTCTAGTAGCTCTCTTGACTCTCCGCTGCGAGGTGGGTGTTCAACTTGCTTGCTGCGCCACTTGATTTCCTTTCTCCTCTTTTTTTTCTTTTCGTTAAGGCAAAACCAACGCTATCTCAAATAAAAAAGTTCTTGGACGAAAGCGTGTGCGCGTGTGGTCTTTCTTGTGTTGCAGCCGTCTGTCTGTGGCAGTGTCTCCGCTCCGTGGACAAGCAGGTCGCCCGCCACCAGGCTTCCACGAAATCAACCCACCAGCAAATCGCAGGGACGCGCGCCACGCATGCGGCACGGCAGGACGGCAGGTTCAGTGGCTTTCTTTGACTCCTCCTTTCCGGTTGAAGATCCCGGATCTCCCCACCAATCAGTTGCACTTCAATCACAACAAATGCTGTCGTTGCGCAGGCGACGTGCTGTGCATCGACGCTCACGCTTCTCTCATCGAGAGGCAAAGTGCAGAGCGTCTACCTCGTGAGTTTCGCATGTTCACGCACGCGCAGAATCACACGCACAAAAGCCTGCTTTCTCATGCAGAAAGGCAAAAAGACGCCGTGCTCGAATTCAATCGCACGTTGGTTTGGATGATGTCCCGAGAGGGTTCGAGCAAGTTCGAAATCGTACCTAGCGGGTTTACACTGCAAGTGCGCAGCACAAAGAGTTCATGACGCAGCAGCAGCTCGCGATGAACGCCTGCGGTTGGTGCGGCGAGGCGCCGTGGACGTACAGCTGCACGATGTGCGACCCGCGGAGGACCAAGCGGGTCTGCGACGACTGCGCGAAGCGGTGGCACTCGCGCGGCTTCAGCCAGCAGCACGTGCTGAGCAACCGCGCGGGCGAGTCGAGCGAGTTTTGCGTCTGGTTCCGCAACTCTCTCGATCAGCCGCCGGCTCAGGCAACACAGCCGAATGGTAGTACAGAACCTCAGCAGCAGCGGTCCAATGGTCGCGACGATACACATCGAGCTTCATTGTCAGGGACGTCGTTGGAGATCATTGAGCAACAGATCGACATGGAGCACAGCGGAGAAGAGACCGCCGAAAGAAAGCAACGCTCACTGCTCGCTGAAGCAGATGAGGTGCTGATCACCCAAAGCAGCAGCGGCATAGGCGAGATCCACAGCGGTGGGAAAGGCGACGAGTCCACAGCAGACGACGAGGACACGGAAGAGGAGGTCGTGCTGCAAGCGCACGAGGAGAAGCTGATGCCGCTGAATGAGCTCCTCGCGCAGTTCTCCAGCGAAGAGCCGCGCCTCGTGGACATGCTCGCCGAGTACATCAACGCGGCGATGCGCATCCAGGACGGCATCGCGTGCACCCGCTACAGGATGTGCACGCAGCAGCCGTGCACAAGCGTCGTGGCGCACTTCCGCCACAACACGAACGGCGACGTCCCGTGCGACGCCGAGTGCCGCCTCGGACTCGAGATCTTTCAGCACATGAAGACGTGCTCGCAGCCGGACTGTCTCTTTTGCATCCGAGGTGCGAATCACTGCTTCGTTTGGGCTGTTCTCGTCGAGTAGAGTGCTAACCACTGTGCTTGTCTTGTGAACTCTGCCTTTATCGTCTGAACAGTATGGCTGCGCAAGGCGCTGAACAACATCCGCGCGATCGAGTTCCTCGTTATCCAACAGAAGAAGGCGATGAAGCAGCTACTGCAGGACCACAAGAACGGCGCGAGCGACGCGCAGGCCAAGTTCAACTTCTGCAGCACGCAGGTGAAGGACTACGAGCGCAAGCGGGTGCAGCTCATCGAGGGCGTTGAGGAGATGAACACGACGGTGCTCAACCTGCGCCTGCCGATCTTCAACTTCCCGCAGCCCGTGTGGCACATCACCAGCGAGCCGATCATCAAGGTGAGAGTGCATTACTGTTGCTAGGTTTATCGTCATTACTACTATGAACGTGCGGTGTGGTGGACTTACAACTGGGCTTGCTTCGCCTGCAATATTGTTGCACCAGACTGAGCAGATTGAGCCGAACTTTGACTCAGAGTCTGTGGACAAGCAGTCTACCGTGGCAAAAAAAGATCCATTGCCGCAGTCCACGTTCGAGCTGGAGAGCTCGTCGGACGAAGGTAGGAACAGCCTGCACTTTGCTGCTTGACACACACCAGGCGCTGCTTGTAACACTGTAATTGTTGCTGCTGTGTTGAACTTTAGTGGGAGTCGACCAGGCGAATGACGTCAGCAGCGCTACCAGTAGTAGCGACTTCACTGGTCTGGGCGCCGACTACATCCGTGTGCTGCTGAGCAAGAAGAAGAGCGACCCGCTGGCGCAGCGGAAGTTCGACGAGTCGATCGATCTCGCGTACGCGATCGTCGAGGCCTCTTTTTGCTCGACTTCGAAGGCGCCGCGGTGCCTGCTGCAGTGCCAGAAGATCCTCGACCACCTGCAGCACCATCTGGACCTCAACGTCTGCGAGGACATCATGTGCACGACGGTCGAGTTCCACTTTGCGCACCTCTCGATGTGCAGCGAAGAGCAGGAGAGTGACACGTGCGAGTACTGTCTACGAGGTATGTTTGATAGGATAGAAATTGTGATTTGTGGTGGTGGAAATGGGTTTTGTCACGGTTTCTAACTATGGTTCTTACAACATTTTCGCAGTGAAAGAGCGCGAGTTCATGCGCGCGTTGGACATGATGGAGGGCGAGCAGCGCGAGGCAGAGGCGAAGGCGCAGGCCGTGATCAACGAAATGGCTACGTCGCTTGCGAATGACCCGCACAAAGAGCACGAAGCCGCGATGGAGCAGCTCAACGACGAGCTCGAGCAGGCCGAGGACTACAAGCACGATATGGCAAAGAAGCTCAGCTCGGCGCGGATGAACCTGCGCGAGGTGCGTGAGCGCATGGAGAAGCTCCCGGACCCCGTGGCGACGAGCGTTCTCAAGATGCTGCCGCTGCATTTCATCAAAGTGATGCGGAAGGACCCCAACGCACAGTCGAAGAAGCGCAGAGAGTGAGTGAATGAGATGTGAGTCAGAAGATGAGTGCTACAACAAAGTTCTTTCGAGAACGTGAAGCGAAGTGGAAGGATGGGAAGGCTGTCAACTTTGTAGCACGTCCACGAAAGGAACTCTTGAACGCGACTGGGGAAGTTGGCACTTCCTGAAGGCTGTCTTGGTGTGTGTATTGGACCAAGCTGCTTACGCGAAGCAAATTGGAAAGTGAGTCTCAGTCCACTGCTTAGGGCTTCCGTCGCAGTGGCCTTCCTCACTGCACTATTACAGAGAGCACTCTCCTAGGACTCGACGCCTTAAGCTACTGCGCATGGGGCTGCACGCGCTGTCCAAGTTGGACAGCAACTTGGCTACCAGTCATGGTTGCAACTGCAGCCAACAACCCGCGGTTGAGCTGCAACCGCTACTTCCTCCGCCAAGATGCCAGCTGGGCACTGAGCTCCAGTGCCCAATGAGTCAGGGAGCAAAGCTTTCACTCAGACCTGCGCTACAGGTCTGCAGCGAAGTGCGGTGATGTACTGCGGTGTCGTGCAGTCTTGGACAAGGCGGTCGTGGTGCAGTTGTACGCGTTGTGGTTGTGTGTGCCGGACTGATCTCTTGGCTTCATCCTTTGCGGAAAAGCAGCATGGAGTTTTTCTTGATAAACGATTCATTTGAGGTATGTGGGCCACCTAATGTCGGCAGTGCTTGATGTACTGTAGAAGCTGTCAAATTTGATATCATTCTTGCTCGCCTCGCTCTCTTTGTGAGTGAGTGAATGAGGGAGGTACTGTACACTTCGGAGCTGCTCGCGAAACAAGCAAGCGCGGCCGCCACCTCCTCCATCTCGCCGCGACCATGAGCGACGGAGGCCACTCCCCGCGCACCAAGGCGCCCTCGCTCAACCCCAACCCGACGGCCACTAGTACCAGCAGCGGCGCGAGCAGCCGCGGCCGCAGCAGCCTCTCGTCCCGCAGCCCGCGTCCCGACAACGTGCGCTCGTCCACGACTGCGAATGGCTCCGCGAACCCCCACAAGCTGCCGCTGCACCCGCCCTCGGCACTGCTCGACGCCGCGCTGCTGGGCCGCAGCGTCTCGGCGGACACCCCCAGCACGCACCACAACAGCGCGAGGGGCCATGCGTATTTAAGCTCCGGTGGCGTTGCAGCTGCGGCCGCGAGACGCTCCGGCGCTGCTGCCGCCAGTGCGGCGTCGCTCGGGTCATCGTCGTCGTCGTCGTATCGCAGCGGGAGCCCCGCGACGTTCCTCATGATGGACATCGACTCCGCGCGCCAGTCCGTCGACAACGCGTCGGGCAGCCTGTCGAGGAGCATGCTGAGCGATTCGGGCTCGAGCTTCTCGAGCAGCGGTCGGTACTGTAAGTGTCCCCCTGTGTTTGACTGTTTGTATCGTTACTCGTTATTTACCATACACGCTTGTTCGCACCTACCTATCGCTTTGTGCTATAGCCTCATTCGCACAAGGTCCGCAGATCCCGCCCGACAGCACGATCTCGGCCGAAGATGTGATCCGCGAGAGCATGGCGAGCGCGCGCAGCACGGCCGCTTACACGGAGAAGGACGACTTCCTCATGAGCGGCAACGCCGGTCGCGGCGACAGCTTCGCGTTCTCGCGTTCCGACAGCCTCGCGTTCTCGTTCTCCAGCCGCAGCACCTTTCGCCGAAGCACGATCTCGGAGCAGATGCTGCAGGAGACGGAGCTCTTTGAGCCCGAGCGCGAGCTGTCGGTGCGCGAGGTCTCCGAGGTGCTCAGCGCCAAGGATGAGGACATCAAGAGCATCGAAGTGACGAGCATCAAGGAGGAGGAGGAGGACGTGAAGCTCGAGAACGCCAAGTCTCGATGGGCGCAGCACGTGAAGCTCAAGGCGCGCAACTTCCTCTTCGCGACCATGGCCAACAAGGGCACGAACGCTACTTCAGCAGCCCCATCGACGCCCAACACCTCAAATGCGTCTTCGGTGTCGTTAAGTGCGCCTGCTGCTGCTGCCCAGAGCAATCCCATCGTGACGACACCGTCGATGGCGGCGGCCCAAGCCTGGGCGAGCAAGCAGAAGCTCATCTTGGCGCAGCTGCAGCCGAGCGACACGCTGCCTTTTGCCGGTGGTGCTGCTGGCGCGGCCAAGCTGCAGAAGTGGAACCGCTGGATGCACAACCAGTACCAGAACAACATCGGCAAGGTCATGCAGCGCGCATTCAAGGAGGAGTTCCTCATCGGCCAGAACGCGGCGCCGCCAAACCCAGCAAACCTGATTTCCATCGAGGAAGTCGTGAGCAATCCGCGCATGATGCGGTACCTGGCGGCGTGGCTCCCCGATGTCTCGGACCAGAGCAAACTCTTCTTCCTCTGCTCCTTTGAGGAGTACCGGCAGTTCTGGTGCACGCTGCGTGCCAACTACCAGAACCAGCCAGCTCCTGCAGGTCACAGCGTGCCTTTCAGCAAGGACGACGTGCTCATGCTGCGCACGTACGGCGTGAAGATCGCGATGAAGTACTTGGCCAAGTCGGCGCAGTTCCACATCGGCAGTGGGCTCGTGGACTCGGAGCTGCTGCGGTCGATCAAGCGCGACCTCGCGACGGGCGGCGAAGACGCGCTGCGCACTTTCGACCGCGTGGCCAGCAAGGTCAAGCGCGTGCTCATGGAGAAGTTCCCCGAGTTCCGCAAGACGGACCTGTACCTGGAGATGCAGAAGTCGGTCGAGCGCGAAGTGATCTGCCTCGAGGACATTTTGATGAACCACCGATTCGCCAACTTCTTCTGGATCTTTTTGTTCCCACACAACTACCACCGCGAGATCGCGCTGTGGCTCGACATCGAGTACGAGTTCAAGCCGGCGTACCGGTACTACTTGACGCTGCTCAAGACCCCGGGCCGCCGCAAGGAGAAGAAGGACCAGGCGGCGTACCAGTGCCGCAAGCTGCTTAAGTACATCTCGCAGAAGTACTATCCGGGGGACTCGGAGATGACCAACTTGGACAAGTCGCTCACCACGTCCTGCGCGCGGCTGCAGCACGAGCAGGACAACATCATCGCCAAGTTCAGCCTCATCCACCTGGAGCTCTACCACCGGTTCCTCACGAGCAGAGCCTACGCCGAGTTCTCGCTCTATCCGCGCATCGCTGAAGGCGACGAGTCCATCGACGACACCATGCGCCTCTCGTCGCTGCTGCTGAGCTACGGTCTGCGTGCGCACCACTGGCCCGAAGGCTCGCGCGAGACGCAGAAGAAACGCTCGCTCGAGGTGCTGCACTCGGCGCGCGGCTTTGAAGCGATCTGCGGCGTGCTCACCTTCGAAGCCATGGCCGTGAGTTCCTCATCTTCATCATCTAGCAGTGGTGGCGACCCCACACGAGCGGGTGGCGTCGAGCTCCGCGTGCTGCAGCACCCACTGCCCCATGACCCGACGCCTCACCCGATCGACAAGTCCATCGAGAACTTCCTCGTGCCCTGGTCCGACGATCCGCAGAACGTGATGCTCACGGCGTCCACGTGTCCCGCGCCCATGGCGTTCAACTTCCGCATGGGTGACAGCTCGTCGTCCACGGAGCTCTTCGCGGCCTGCGTGGTTATCTACAAGCCCGCGCCCGTGCTCTCGGTGAAGCAATTTGAGAAGCTCCGTCTTGACGCGCAGGGTGGGAGCCGGTGGGTGCCCTACGGCGTCTGCATCGTGTCCAAGTTCCCGCTCGTGGACCTGTTGCGCGAGCGACTGGCCGAGGCCTACGAGTTCATCCTCGAGCTCGAGACGATCGAGGCCGCCAAGGAGAAGCTGCAGCGCGCAGGTGCGAGCGCGCTCACGCCGCCGCCAAAGTCCACGAAGGAGCCCTTCTCGCTCGACAAGAAGGTGCTATCCAAGGTCGCGCGCGCCGTGTCGCTCGAGAACATCTCGCTGTACCACCAGCCATCGGCCTCGTCCTCTCCTTTACCATCGACGACACACTCGGTGGTCTCACCAGCGACGTCTTCACTCGCGGGCTCAACGACCGCGGCGATCTTGGCCACGCTCCCACGCCTGGACCACTCGATCCGCATTTTGTTTGACACGCTCGACATCTCGACGGTGCTCATGGTGTTCACGGCTGCACTCTTCGAGAGCCGCATCCTCTTCATCTCGTCCTACTGGTCCGTGCTCATGAAGGTGAGCGAGTCGCTGCGTGCGCTCATGTACCCGCTCCTGTGGCCGCACGTGTACCTTCCCGTGCTGCCCAAGCGCATGCTGCAGTACCTCGAGTGCCCGACACCCTTCATCTTCGGCGTCGAGAAGAGCTCGCTCGACGACGCGACCATGAGCGAGCTGCTCAACGAAGACATGCTCGTCGTCGACCTGGACAAGGGCTGCGTGCTCCGTGGCGAGATCCCGTGCTCACTGCCCGAGCAGATGCTCTATGGACTCCGCGACGCGCTCTACGAGTGCCTCAAGCCGAACGTGAGCAAGAGCGACCACGTGTTTGCCAACCATTTCCCGACCAAGCCGCTCGTGTTCCCAGAGATCGCCGTGCGCTCGCTCTTCTACCGGATGGTGCACAACCTCATCGGGGACTTTGGGTACCACCGCTACGTCTGGACGGACGAGTACTCGAAGAAGAAGATGGTGTTCTTCGACGAGGCGAGTTATTTGGCGGCCTCGGCGCCCAACAAGCGCGAGTTCCTCACGCTCTTCATCGCGACGCAGGCCTTCAGCGAGTTCATGGTCTCGTACCACGGCTTCGAGGACCAGATCGGCGCGACGCCGTTCCAGACCACGCCCACCGCATGAGCTGTGGACGAGCTAGAACACCAAGAGGGGTCAGAATGAGGCAAAGACAGGCACACCCCTCAATAGCGCTCTCACGTATTTAACTCTCCTGCTGCTGCTGCTGCTGCTGTTATCGATCAAAGCGACCATTTTTCATCCTCCTCCGTGGCGCAGCTTCCCGAGTGCAGTGGCGATTGCGACGGACGCAGCGAGAGCTGCAAGGACCATCGCACTGCTTCTGGTAGAAACTGTACTCTGCTGCTGTATGTCGTGCGAGTCGCTGTGGTCGCCTGACGCCTGTGCAAACCGAGATGTCGTCGATGCTGCTGCTGTTGTTGTCGCTGTCGGAGAAGGCCGTTGGCGGTTTTTGTGGGGGATTCTTGCTCCGTTTGTAGTAGCCGTCAGTGTCCTCTCCGTCGAATCTCGTCCGCGGGGCGAAATCCCGCGCGGAGTGAGCGGGATCCGCGGGTGGTAGTGCCCGCCGAGCAGCAGCTTTGCCTTCATCCCCTCTAGTTCTTGATCGATAATGCTATAGAGCATGGCGACGACCATTTTCCCACTGTGTTTGATCATCGGTGTCTTGTTCCACTCATTCCCCGCATTCACTTCTTCAAAAGTTTTCCCCTGCAGCAGCACAGGTTTCTCTTGATCGACCATGTCGCTCGTCGGCAAGAGGAGCTGCTCGCCGCGCGCAAAGTATGGCGCGAGCGCATCGGACTGCGGGATCGCGTTGTTTGCGATCACGTAGTCGATCGCGTTCTCCCCGAGGTACTCGCCCAGGATCTCCACAGTGTCGCTCAGCGTGTACCCGTCGGTCTGGCCGCACTGCGTGGCCACATTGCTGATGTACACGGTCGCGCCGGCGCTGCGCTGGATCGCATCGCGGATCCCTGGCACGAGCAGCGTCGAGATGATCGAGGTGTAGAACCCGCCGGGGCTCAGCACGATGATGTCGGCGTTCTCGATCGCCTTCACGGCCGGCAGGAAGGCCGAAACGTTCTCCTTCTCGAGAAACACGCGCTTGATTGGCGCCTTCTTGCGCTCGTCGCCACTCACTGGGTCCACAACCACGGGGCTTCGCACGTTCACCTCAGACACCACCACGGATCCGTCCTCAAGCTCTGCGCAGAGCTCTGTGTTGTCCAAAGTCGCCGGAAGCACGTTGCCGTGGATGTTGAGAATGTCCGAGATCGACGTGATCGCCTTGTCGAAGCCGCCCTGGATGTCCGTGAGCGCAGCCAGCAGCAGGTTGCCGAGACTGCAGCCCTCCATGAAGTTCTCTTTGAACCTGTAGTTCATGAGCTTGTTCATGAGCTCGTCCGAGTCGGAGAGTGCCACGAGGCAGTTGCGGATGTCCCCCGGTGGGAGAATGCCGAGATACTTGCGAAGAGCTCCCGAGTGGCGTCCTGAGTCGAATACTAAGTGAAAAAGAAGGAATACGACACGTTAGAAATTGCCCAAGACAACAATAACGATGGAACTGCGAATTGGTGCACGTGCCAGTGACGATCGCAGTAAGGTCCGCTGGGTAGTTGCGCAGCTCCTTTAGCAGCACAGCGAGCCCCGTGCCGCCGCCAATCGCCACGATCTTGGGTTTGATCATCTGCTGGTCGGCGAGGCGAACGATCGCGATCACTTCGTCGATGGACGCGATCTGTCAAGTTCCACCACATACCAGCAAGCACACTCACCATCCGCAGTAATGCATAATGAACAAGAGTCTGAGCCTAAACCAGACGAACCTGAAAGTCGGGCTGCTCGAGCTCTTCGATCGGCATGACGCTCGTGTACTTCCCATGTAGCTGAAGAGAAAATGAACAACATATACAATGAGCTTTACATCCACCAACATCCAATAGCAGGTATAGAACGTTGCATTACCATTCGCGCAGTAGCCATCCCGACTTTGTTCGCCGCCTTGATCTCATAGAACACTTTGCGTCCAACGAAGAGAATGGACGACGGCTGCAGCATCAGACACCGGCCGACCTCCTTCATCGCCTTCGTGAGTTGCTGGACCGTCGGATTGCAGTCCACGAACACGATCTCGGGGAAGAAATCCTGCAGCCCAAGGGTGTGTAGTCGCTCCAGCTGCACGTCGCGCTTGCCCACGAGCACGAGCCCGAGCTTGTAGCCGGCGTCCGCGAGCGTCGCGAGGGTGTCTCTGGCACGCTCGAAGGGTTCGATCGAGCGCGCCTCGGGGATCTGGCTCTCGTAGTACGCACTCACCACGCGCGCCGCACTCTCGGGAGACAACTTGTTCTGCGTCATCAGGCTGTCGACGAAGCGTGGGAACCGCTTGCGGTACCCGTACGCATTGCGGAACGTCTGCAGCGCCTCAAAGGCAGCGGCGATCGTCGCGAACGCGCGCTCCTGGATCAGCTGGTGGATTGCGCGGTCGATCGCAAAGTGCGCGAGCATGCTCGTGTGGTCGTACAGCACGTCCTCCAGGATCATCACGACCGCATCGATCCGGCGCGGGTCGTCGTTCACGCGCTCGCCACTGGGCAAACGACAGCGTGCGCCACGTTTGAGCCCATTCAAGGCTGGTTTCTCTGGCGTGACGGGGGTGCTGTCACTGCCGCTGCTGTGCGTACGGACGGTGGGACGCGTGGGCGGCCGCGTGTGGTGAGCTGCTGGGGCCTGTGGAAAGCTGGTGGCGTCGCGAGCGGATGCGTTGGCGGTCGCCATCTTGTCTTGGACGCACAAGCAAAATGGCATCTTGGGTGAATGAATGAAAGGAAATGCATGAATCTCCAGTAAAGTATCGGCACTTTGGTTTTACATGTACATTAGAGGAAGCAGGTTCTCACTAGGTACTTTATCGAGGATAGACAGAGGGGATTCCTCAGGAAAGAGAACAGTCTGCAACTTGAACCGCAAAGAAGCACGAGAAGCGAGCGCGAGACGAAGGAAGAAATGGCCGAACGCCGCGTGAACGCCGCGCAGGACGCCGTGATCAAGGTGCTCGTGCTGGGCGACGCCGCCACGGGCAAGACGAGCATCATCAAGAGGTGCGTCCTGTTGTTGTCATGTCTGTGTGTGTGTGGTTACGCTCCAGTGTGTGGCGTGACATCTTGAAGAACGCGAGCGAGTGAGGGGGTGGAGAAAAAGAGTATCCACAATGGGAGCGGGAGCAAGCGAGGCGCTACACAAGCTAACGAGTGTGTGTGCGGATGTGCTCGTGTTTGCCTTGTGTTAGATACGTGCACGATGCGTTCTCGGAGCACCACCGCACGACGATCGGTGTGGACTTTGCGCTGAAGGCGGTGACGGTCAGCGGGACGACCGTGCGTCTGCAGTTGTGGGACATTGCTGGTACGTTAGCGTGTGGCAGTTGATGGAGTATCATGAGGGAGCCCTTGTGTGAGTGCGCATGGCTCATAGCTTTTTTCTTCTTTCGTTGCCATAGGCCAAGAGCACTTCCGCGCACTGAACCGGGTAAGCTTTGGTGGAGGATCGGGGGCAAGAACAGCGCAGTGGGCTGACTAAAACGGGTTTGAATTGTGCAGGTTTACTACAAGGACGCGCTGGGTGCTCTGCTGGTGTACGACATCTCTCGTCCAGAGACGTTCGAGAGTGTGATCAAGGTACATGCGCTTTGTGATCGACGCGCGGCTGAAAGTGTGTGAAATTGACGTTGTGTTTGTGCTTCCTGGTGAACTTTGATCGCTGCAGTGGAAGAAAGAGATCGACACAAAGGTACGCCGTGAGAGCAGCTGGAAGCTATATTGACGTGGTTGGGGTGCTGACAAATGTCGCTATGTCTCTCTAGGTCGAGCTTCCAAACAACAAGCCACTACCAGTGATTTTGTGCGGCAACAAGGTACAGTCATTTGCGTATCTTGTCTTCATGACAGGCTGTGCATGTTTCTAAAACCAGCCTGTGCTTTTGCAACCAGTGTGATTTGTCTGGAGACGTGGACCGCAACTTCCTGGACGCGTTCTGCGAGACGAACGGCTTTGCTGGCTGGTTCGAGACGTCGGCGAAAGAGAACAAACATATCGACGACGCCTCCAAGGCGCTGGTGAACAGTATCTTAGAGCACCAGGATATCTTCGAGCGCAAGTCCGACGTGAGCAAGCGTAACGACACCTTCCGTCCGTCGCACACGGACACGAGGGACTCGCAGTCCAGCTGGTGCTGCAGCAGCTTCTAATTGCTGTGCGACGCCGGTATTGGCAGGGAGCTTTTGACTCTCGTGCACCACCCCTGCCACCCATTTTACCTGCCGCGAGCCGCTTCTTCAATTTCGGAAGGTTGCGTCGAGCACCCGAGCGAGAGGAAGCCGCCCCGCATGCTATGAACCAATACATTTCCCCTCTATAAACTTGTGGGTACCTGTTGATATAGTGGTTTTCCATGTCATACCTTGCCACCTGCCTGCTCTAGGCATCGATCGCTTCATGACCACGAGAGCTGGGAGGATGAACGATCCAATTGATTGTCTCGACGACGACTCAGAATCAGTTTAGACATTATCAGACTCCGAAAGCGGTGTGAGCTCAAAACAAGCCCAAACAAACATGGCTGCGTTCGTGCACGTCGGGCAGTGCGGGAACCAACTCGGCGCGGCGTTCTGGCAACTCGTGGGCTCTGAAGACGACCAAGACACTGCTACTGCGCCAGCTCAGAAGCAGCAGCAGCAACAGCTGAGCTCAACGGCGACACAGCAGAAACCACCGCCGCCAGTGTCTGCTGTTGCGAAGAAGCCATCGCCTTCCACGCCGCCGCTCTTCTTCCGCCATTTCTACCACCAGCAGACCCGCAGAGCGCGATGCATCCTCGTGGACACGGAGCCAAAGGTGATCCGCTCGATCCTCGAGGGTGGCACGTGGCCATCGCCGTCAACGCACCAGCCGGCGTTCGTGCACTACGAGCAGTCGGGCCGAGGCAACAACTGGGCCATGGGCTACAACTTCCAGCGGTTCCAGCGCAATGTGATCCCGTCAAAGACCAAGCCAGCCGCTATCACTCATGCTGGGAAGCCACGACGAGCTCGACAGCCGCCCAAGTTCACGCCCTTCGACGAAGACAAGCGTGAGCTCATGGAGCTGGCGATGGACTCGCTGCAGAAGCTCGTGGAGTCGACCGACTGCTTCCAGGGCGTCGTGTTAATGCACTCGCTGGGCGGGGGGACGGGCTCGGGGCTCGGCTGCAGACTCATGGAGCTCATCCGCGACGCGTACCCGCGGTCGTATCTGGTCGCCGCGTCCGTTGCGCCCTCGTGGAAGTGTGGAGACACCCCTCTGCAGAACTACAACTCGGTCTTCACGTTCGCGCACCTGAAGGAGCACGCCGACTGCGTCATCTACAAGGAGAACGACGAGCTGCTACGCACGGCCGGATACTGGAAGACGCTGCGATCCCAGCAACAGCAGCAGCAGCAAGACCAGAGCCAGCATTCTGACTACCGGGGCGCTTCTTATGGTGGTCACAGGATCTCGATCGCGGAGCTCAACCATCTCGCAGCAGCAGACCTCGCCGGACTGCTCTTCCCCATGACAATCAGGTCGCGTCTCCCCACTTCATCGTCGTCGTTGTCTTCATCTATTGTAGCCGCGCCGTTCGACTTTGGGAAGCTATTGCACGACTTGTGCCCGATGCCCAGCGCGAAATTTCTGGACGTGCGAACCGGAGTGTTGAGATCAAAGCCGCCGACGTTCAAGACTACCACCAAGGTTTCAGATCCGCTCTTCCACGCTGGCGTCTGTCAGATCCCGCTGCTCCAGTCTCGCTCTACGAGTAATAGGAGCGATGGCGAGGTCGAGTCTATTGCCAGCAAGCTCTTCCGCCAGACCGCCCAGTCGTTCCCACGCTCAACGTACGCGAATCTCTCGAGCAGCATGATCTTCCGAGGCCTCCCATCTCCAAACGACCCACTTGCACTCAAACAAGCTCAAGCTGAGGCCAACGCTGCTTTTCCCGGTGTGGCGTGGAATCCAGAGCACCAGAACGTACTTTCGTATTCGCCATCGCTGCCGTTTGCCGCGCTTGGCGGGAAAGCCTCGGTAACGATTTGCGCCAACAACGGCCACGTGCTCACGAGCGCCGAGCAGTTCTTGCAACGCGCGCAGCGCCAGTTCCACGCGAAGGCGTACGTCCACTGGTACAAGCAGCACGGACTCGAAGAGAGCCACTTCCTGGAAGCCTTCGAGAAATGCCAGCGCCTCACAGCCGAGTACAAGGAGCTCCTGCAGTGATGGTGAGCTGTCCGACAGCTCACGTGGTCACTTGTAGAGCAGCGTAGAGCCGTAGGATCTCCTGTCTAATGGTACGAATGCGTTCCTTGGAAGCCAGCCACTTGCTCGAGACTGCGTCATACTGCTTCTCCATGGCGGATAGCTCTGCCTGCATCTGGCGGATCGTGGAGGGGCTGCTGTGCATGGTACACATACAGTATCGAGGATCGTTAGATGGTGAGCTAGAGGAGGTGAACACAACTGAAGCAGTGGTAATGCGAATAAAGCGGATATCGCACCTCTGGTGTAACGAAGGGTCTTGAATGTGCCGCCGGTAGCTTTCAATCTTGTCGTGAAGCGCCCTCAGCTCCTGTTTGCGCGTCTTCCAGACCTGCAACTGGGCCTCGAGGCCATCGAGTTGTGAGAGCGTCGATTCGCGTTGAGCTGGTTTCTGAGAAACTGGTGGTGGTGGACGCATGGACCCTACCACGCGAGGCTTGTCCACAATTTGCTTGCTCAGTGGCACTTTCGTTTCTTGAACCACTGGAGCTGGATACAGTTGCTGCTGGAATTGGTGGTTCAGGTTCAGCGGCTGGAACGGCTGGGTGGGGAACTCGAATCCGTACCTTGTGTGAAGATCGCCCGCATTCACATTGTACACCGCTGTCGTGCGATCATCCGAATTGGGTGGATCTTGTCTTCCGTCGTCGTCGCCAGCTGCCGCGTTCGCCAGGAGAAGATCGATGGAGCGCCGCGGCTGCGGTCGGCTCTTCGGCAGCGTCACAAACTCGGACAGCACCGGACGGTCAGCTCCCATTGCGACAGCCCTGGCCGCGTTCATTCGCGGCCTGTTCACCTCTGTCTCGCGATTCTCCATTCCTATGACGGAGATCGGTGGCGCTCGATGCTGACCAATTCGGCTCTGGCTCTGGCGTACGAGCCACGACTCCGGGGTCCCTGGAGTAAACGCGTAGCTGTTTACTGAGGAGCAACGACCCGTCGAGACGCGTCTGTTGACCGCCAGGGTTCTCCAATGGCGTGCGATGCGAGCAACGAGACGCCAAATGCGACCTGCATGACGTGCCCGGGACTGGCTCGCGTGGTGCTCGCGTTGCGCCTGCAAGTGCAGCGCCGCCGTCATCCAGTGCTGCACGCCGTCGCTCACGACGAGTCGGTGGCGAAACTCGAGCGCGTCGTGCATGCGAGCTCGCTCGCGTTTCTTTCTTGCCGCGTACTCTTTCAAGGCCGCAAACGCCTTCCTCTCGACCGTGAGCTTCCAGTGGACCAGCGCCTGTCGATTCGTGTCGCCATAGTGCTTGAGCGCCGCCAGCTTGCGTTTCCAGAAGTGGAAGCTCTTTTGCTTGAGCTTTGCTTCATACTGCTGACGAGCACGCTGGGTCTGGATCTGCTGCCAGCGAAGCTCAGCGACGCGAGCCATCCAACCGGAGAAGCTCTTGCGCAGCAATTTGAGTTGCCGCTGGCCACGCGCATGCGCACTGACGAGACGATTCGTTTGCCGCTTGCGAAGGTATTCCAGCCACTGATGCAGCACTTGAGCTTTTCGCTGACGGTTCGTGCGCTCGACAAAGTTCGCGGCCTTCAGGGTCAGCAGTTGATATCGTTGTCTCTGCTCCATCCAGGAAGCCTTCCACCTCTGGAAGACTTTGTGCCGAAATTGTCGATTGCAATGCTGCTGTGCGGTCGCCAGCTTGCTTCCCTTTGACGCCTTTGCCTTAACGAAAGACGTCCACCCGAGTTTCAGGACCCGCTTGAGCAGCTTGACTTGGTGGAAGCAGGCAGCCTCTGACTTCCTTCGAGTCTGCAACTGGCTGTATGAGACGAATGAGCTCCACCCAGCAAAGCAGCGCACGAGCATGCTTCTGATCCGCTCGTTCCGCATCACCTCAGCTTGGTCAGCAATAACTTGTGTCTGGTGAAGAGCGAGCAGAAAACCCTCGAAAGCTCTACTCAGCAACCGCTGGTAGGAAAACCGTACTGCGAGGCGGCGATTCCGCTCCTTCGTGGTCGTTCTCTGCGTCCGAAGCTTCCACGCGACCCAGACTTGGTTCAGACTCCTCGCTCTCCTGCTATTCTCCCATTGCTCAATACGTGAAAGCTGAGCGAGCAACTGTTGCCAGCGGCTCCACGCGAGCCTCATCGCTGTCACTCGGTATCGCTTGACGACTCGAATGACAGCCGCGTACACCTGCTTCTGCACGAACTGATGGCGCCACGAACGAAAAGCTTCCTGTAGCAGTCGAGAGCGATACTTGTTGTAGACGAGCAGCTTGACCGACTGGGTCGTTGGGTTCTTAGCCCGCTGCTGTCGAGATGCAGAGTGAGCTCGCCAAGCGACGAAGACTCGACGAAGACAGCGTCTTTGACCAAAGAGTGCGACCATTTTCCTCCACCCACGCTGTTTGACTCTGTTGTCCGTCATTCCCGCTACCAGACGCGCTTTCTTCTTCAGTATGGCGTGCTTCTTGAGCTGCGTCAGCGATCTCTTGGTCAGACAGAAGTACAGAAAGAAGAACGCGCGCTTCTCTAGCATCGACTGTTCGTGTGCAGACACCACGTGCTTCTTCCACCGTGATATAGCTTGTCGGACTTGGAAGTAGACGATTTGTAGTGCACGAGCAGCTTTCTGCTCCAACTCTCGTCGAATGCTGGATACTGCGTATCGCCATATCTACAGTGTACACACACAGAGATAGTCCAGTGTTGACGCATGAGGAGTACGGCTTCTAGAGTCAGCACCAGGATGAAAGGCGGCCACTGACCTACCGTAAAGAGCTGCCTTTTGCATCGCGATTCGAGCAGCATTTTCAAAACTTTCGACTGTTGGTCAGTTGCGGATGCTGTCTGCGGTGGCTCGTGGGAGCTGATACTTCTTGAAGCGACGGGTTGTGGCTGCGTCACTCGGGGGATGGCTGAGCCCTGGACACGAAGATGACGTCGCGAGACGAGTTGTTTCCCAGTCGGGCGACTCATTCGGTTCTGGTTCAAGGAGGGATCTGCAGGCTTTTTCACACACCCTCGCTGGTGCGCCTTCCACCTTGCAATGCACGAGCTTAACAATTGCTGAGTAGAAAGAAGTACCACACAATACGTAATATTCGCTTGAGTTCATGAGCTAGGTGTCGACCATAACGACGCAAACGCCTGGCGGGGCTTCCCCAAAGAGCGTTACTGACAGGCAATCCAACGCACAAACCTGCTTCGCCTTCTCAACCAGAGCAGCCAGCGCCTGCTGCCGTCGCCGCTTCAGCTTCTGTTGAGCAACAAACGCTCGCCAGCGCCGGAAGAAGAGCCGCTGGAAGAAGCCTGCACCAACTGCGCACGCTGCTTCGATTTGCTGCAGAACACGCGATCACCATCCAAACAACGTTGACATAGCACACACCAGTGCGTCATTACCACCATACGTAATGACCCATACCTGCTTCCGCTTGCGCGCCTTGCTCGCTCGCTGCTGCCACAGAGTGAACGCGGGCCACAGTCGCGCATAATGTGCGTGGTGCGTTGCCAGGAGCTGCTGCTTCCACTGCGCACGCCGTTTGTGATGGAACACGCGCCATTTCTTCACGCACTTGAGCAGCAGCACCCGTTGGCAGTGCGTATCTGCCACGTACACCGCACGCACAGCAGGGAGCGGGAGATCCGACGCCTCGGAGCTTGCGCGGAGCACGCCATCGCTCTCACACGCCATTTTGGCGCTCTCGATTTTCAAGACGGCTCGCAAAAATCTGAAAATGCCGACGTCAAGCCTCTCATTGGCTAAACATCCAATATGTTATCCAATCAAATGGGCACTTCTCTCATCTCTAATGAGTGACACATATCCATTTCAAGACAATACAGATCTAGGTCACACTCAGGAGGGATTCGTCATCCTCTTCGTTTAAATGCCATCGTCCAAATAGTGCCGCTTACCCAGATCGAGTCTATCTGAAATGCAAAGTCACACTCACGAGGATCAGCCTCCCGCTTTGGCTAAGTACGCTCTCCCCCATCTGCCAACCTTTTTGTTTTCAAAGTCAAAGGAGAAAGAATTCGGCCCAGCACGGAAGAAACGAAGCCAGCTTCAGAACCTCGTGAGAGTGAGATGGACGCGTCGTCCAAAGTGCAAGACGTGGTGCCGTTCGAGGGCCGCTTCCCGTCCTGGGAGGCCTTCGACGTGGCGCGCAAGGCCCACTGCGAGAAGACGCACACGCTCTACGTCTGCCGCAACACGGTCAAGGTCGCCATCGCCAACAAGCGCAGGAAGCTCCAGGTGCCCGACAACTGGGTCTACGACCGCAAGGTGAGCAGCTCCACAGCAAAGACACGCGTCGTATGATAGCGGCGGCGATGACCACGCGTCCGCTCTTATGGCGCGCCGTGGTCGCTGCTGATGTCCATGACTCGTGCTATTATGCGTGACGACTGGCGCTGACTGTTTTATTTCTATTGCGTGTTGATAATGGGCAGGTGTACGTGTGTACGCACGGGTACCGGCGAATCTCGCGGTCGAGCGGCTCGCGGCCGCGCCAGAAAGTGCGCTACACGAACTGCAAGGCGCGCTTCACGGCCTCGGTCGTGTGCGAAATCATCAACAACGCCGAGGTGCTCTGCATCAAGATCACCGGCCAGGTAATGTGTTGTGTGGGTTGTGTACTTATTTACGACCCTAACTGACCTCTTGTGTGTGTGTGTGTGTGTTTATCAGCACCTGGAGCACGACGACCACCCCGTGAGCCTCGACCAGTGGCGCAACTACTCGCAGAACCGGGCGTCGATCGTTGAGCACCCGTACCTGATCCACGAGGCCGAGCTCATGCGGCGCATCGGCTCAAACAAGCGTACGGCCCGCGAGCACATCGAGACGCTCTCGGGCAAGGTGTGCACGATGAAGGACATGCACAACCTCTACGCGCGCCTGAAGAAGCGCGAGGACGGCATCAAGACCAACTCGGCGCTCGTGGACGAGAACCCAGCCGTGCGCGTCGAGTCCGTGCTGCAGCAGTTCGTGGACGCGCACGTCGAGAACCACGTGAGCATCCTGTCCGCGGACGACGGCTCGAACGAAGCCATGTGCCTCTCCAGCAAGGGTATGAAGGAGCACTTCCAAGTGTTTCCCGAGCTCTGTTTGCTGGACGTGACGATCTCGCAGAGCAGCAGCTTTGATGTCGACGGGTACCAGATGCAGGGCTTTCTGTCCATGGACGCGTTGGGAAACGCTAAGCCCGTGTTCTTGGCACAGTCGAGCAACACGTCGACGTCGCTGTTTCGACGCATCTGCAGAGACTTTAAGCGCACGCATCCGCGCTGGAAAGACATCAAGATCCTCGTGATGGACAAACTCCATCCGGAGGTCGTGGACGTGCTCCACCACGAGTTCCCAAATGCGCAGGTGCTGCTCTGCCAGTTCCACGCGATCAAGTTCCTCACGTCGCTCGTCGTGCAGCCGGAGTTCGAGATCCCGAACGCGCAGCTCCAGGAACAGGTGCGCGAGCTCATGAAGCAGATGGTGTTCGCGAACACGCACGAGGCGTACAACGAGTCCAAGGCGTTGCTGTTGCAGCACCTGGACGACAGAGTGGACCACCCACTGCTCGTGCACATCGACCAGCACTGGGAGCCGTACCGGAACTTGTGGGCGTCCTACTGGCGCGGCATCGTGCTCGAATTCTCGGCGTTTTTCACGAAAGGCATGGAGTGCTTTTGGAATCCGCTCAAGAACGCGTTCGAGCGGACTGGTGGCGGGCTGAACCGGAACGCGACGGGCAATGGGTCGAATTTGCCATCTACCATGGCTGCGGCCATGGCTATGGCGGCGAGTAGCAGTGGTGGCTCGTTCATTGACGCGGCCACGAGTATGAACAACAACAACAACAACAACAGTAACAGCGACAACAACACGTCGGACGACGACAGTGGCAATGGCGGCGGGGCCGCTGTCCGCAACACGTCGATCACCAAGTGCATCTCGGAGGTGCTCAGGATGGTCAAGTTCATCGAGGAGGAGTGGTCGTCCAAGGTGCTGATCCTCGAGATGACCAAGCCCGTGACCGAGTTCAGCTCGGACCCGCTGCTGCACTTCATGGTGAACTGCCTCAGCAGCTTCGCCGTGAGCCTCATCAGCTCGCAGCTCATGGCGCTCAACACGGGCGCGCGCAACAACAGCAACGGCATGATCACGGTCACCAAGGGCCGGAGCGCGAGCAGCTTGCAAACATTAGGGGACGCCCTCAACAGCGTCATTACTACTGCGGCTGATGGTGACACCAACGACGACGACGGCTCAGCAGCTACAGCCACTGAGCATTCGCTCATGAGCCCCGTGGAGACGCTCATCTGGACGGACCGCAGCACGCGCAAGAAGCACGTGATGCAGCGCGACTGCAGCGGCTGCGACTGCGAGTTCTACGAGCTCTACCAGCTGCCCTGCCAGCACCTCATCTGGTACGAGCTCTCGGTGCTCAAGAGCAAGCAGGTGAGCATGAGCGCCGTGGGCCAGCGCTGGTTCCTGCGCACGTTCCAGTTCCCCAAGATCGTGAGCCAGCGCGAGTCGAACGAGGTGCGTCTCTTGTGGAGCAAGTGGTCTTGTTTGTTTGTTGTTGCGAGATCAACTTGCACTGACTTGCTTGCTGTGTGTGGTGCCTTGTTGGCAGATTGAGTATCACATTTTGTAGCGCGCAGGTTGGGATTGCAACTTCAACACGAGGCAATCCCGCGGCGCGCAATGTGGGCGGGCGCAAACAAGTCAAGCAAGCCGTCGTCGTCGCACATCTCAGATGTGCGTGTGGGTTTAACATTTCGTATTCTTTGTCACAAGTAGCGTGGGGGATTGCGGAGCAAGCAAGTTGTGACAAGCAGCTCGGGATCAAGCAAGAGCGAGTGTGCGTGCATGGATATCAAGAGAGAGCGCAAGTCTGGCAACTGCTGCTGGTGGATTGATTTGCTTGCTGGAGAACGCAAGTGAGTGAGCACAAACCGTGTGACGCGCCTCGTCGACAGCAGCAGCTTCAAGCTCGAGAAAGTCGGTTGCCTCGAATGAAACTGAACAACTTTGTGTGTGTCAACTGACCGACCGACTTGCTGTTCCTACCGCCGCGTTCGTTCGTTTTGGGTTGGCACCCACACGCATGTCCCAGGCTTGCTGCTTGCTCTTGCGTGGTCGTGTCCGACCGTCGCACCCCCGCAACAAAGCAAGAATGCTGGTTTCTTTTGTGAGCGCATGTGTCCCTTTGCTTCTTGCTCGTGAAGTCTGAAGGAGAAGGACACGAGCTTCTTCGAGAATGTGCGTTCGGCCGCAATTAAGACCCTCGCCTCCCTCTCGCGCAAGTCACAACAGCAGAGCTGGAGCGGTCGAGTGGAGCAGCAAGCCCAAGTGTTCGTCCACACAGCCCCTGCGGCCAAAAAAGAGCCCGAGGCCGCGCGCACAATCAATTCTCACCCTCCGAGTCGAGGTCACACCAATGTTGTCAACTGCGGACACAGGACCGCCGGACTCGCCAGCCCTTTGCGAGAGAGCAATGGCGTGTGGGATCTTGTATGGAAGCGCAGCGCATGCGCCGATGGGTAGTGTGGAAATGAGCGCTCGACGACAAATGGTCCGCATTTTAGAGCGCGTCATTGCTCGGCCGGTTGGTTGAGTTTTGAAACGACAAAGTGGACACTCGACCCAAAATGAAGCCATTTTGCTTTTCGGCACCCCTAATCGCTTGCTTGCCGGACACATCGGCCTCGTCCAATCCCGTGCCATGGTAATCAGCAACGAGAACGACTGACAAACACAACGACAACAGCAACTGCCTGGACGAATCAAGCAAACTCGATTCATGCCCCTTGATTCAGAAGTGGCGATGGCGATCAACCAAGCCCAAGGAGGCAACGCGACAACCTCCCTGCGTCTTGATTTGTTCGTGCGCTGGGGCTTGCAATCCATCCCAAGCAGCAGCTCGAGTGCAAGGCAACCTTTCTGTCTGGCCAAACTTTCTTTTCATCAGGCGGGCCAAGCTTCTTCGGCGACCAGCCGCAGAACAGAAATATGAGACAAGTCGTCCATTTGCGAGGGATGCGCCCGCTCTTTTTGTTGAAATAACAACGCCGACTGCAGAGACCACCGCGACGACCACGCGTCAGGTCAGCATGTTGCACCAGGCCAGGAATGTTGGCTCAAGGTGATCAATGGCGCCTCGGAAACGCGCTCGCGGCCGCATATTCACGCGCTCGGACCGCAATTTCGCCACGCGAAAGCGTTCTCGAGGCAGTGCGGATCGCGTAGAGTCCAAACAGCGGGGGCGCAGCTCGCCGTGGAAGTGGTGTGCTGGCGCCGCGAAACGCGGCCGGAATGATGGTTCAGGTTGGTCATCCGTTGTGGACGTTCAGCATTCTCAGCCACTCTATGGAAACGAAGAGCAGGGTCGGCTCGCCACACACACACACACACACTGTCTGTCCCATTGCGGCCGCGATTCTAGTGGTTCTTGCGGACGATGGAGCGGAGGGGAGTGGGCTGGCTGTTGCGCTCGCTTGCTCGACCGACCGACTCACTCACATTTCTGCGGCTGACCGACCCGCGAATGACTCTCTGCCTCCCCCAAAGTTTGCGTTTCGGCCGCGAGCCTGACTCTGTCCGGCTGTCCGTAGGGTGGGTTTGGCCTGCAGCCCGGCTTTGCGTGACGGCGGATTTGATGACTCCGCCGGTCCGCCCAAAATACAGAAAGGGTCTGATTTGGGCTCCGCACGACGGAAGCAGCGGGGAGATTCGGATTCGCGGGCTCGGCCGTGCCGCACAAAATGGCGCGAAACAGATTAGCACAAACCACCAAGCGAGCCAAGGCACGGCTCTTCTTGCGTCCAGAGCGAGCGAGCGCAGTAGCCACGAAGCAGCGCCTTGTACTCGTTGCCACGGATGTTTCTTGCTCCATCTTGCGCGTGGCAACAAGCCAGTCGAATCTCCTCCGTTCGCGCTCTGGGTCGTTTCAGCAGCAAAAGCGGACTTGCGGCCCGGAGCGCTTCCGGCGTGGTGCATGAGCAAACAAACGAGCCACAAATAATGGAGATGATGAGAGCCCAAAAGGCGCAGTTTCGGGGTGCCCGAAATAAACCGCGTCACAATCAATCAATCGATCGACGCGCACATCCCGCGTGGTGATCAGCAAAAGACGAGGAAATGCGCACTGTTTCTGAACCAACGTGTTGGTTCAGCCATTCGACTGAAACGGCCGGGGAAAAAAAGTTGTTGCTGCAATTCTTCTTGACTTCTCCTGATATGTTGCTCCTTGAAGAAAAGCAAACGTGCTTGTTGCCGCCGTCGTCGTCCCAGCCCGCAGCAAATTGCGGCCCGAATCCTCAAAGGACCAACAAACAACTCACGCGCTTGGTGGTGGTGCGCACCGATCTGCCATCCTCAGCACGCTGCTAAGGCTGCTAATAGCGCCGTGAGATCTGAACCTCATCGCCAGACGCTTGCTGGGCTCAAAGCGAGCTCTTTGACATTCCGCAAGAGCTACCGTATCGCTGCTCACAACATTTGCTGTTGCAAGACTGCAAGCTGAACGAATTGCGCGCGTATCCATTGCGCGAAACTTTTTGAAGCCAAGAGCCAACATGATGTTTGCTTGTTCGTGCTCGACTTGCTGCATGCACATGAACGAGTTGCTGTATAACTCACTACCCGCTTGAGGTTTCTATGCGGCCGCCCAGTGACTGCTCACCAACGCACAACAAGGATACTCGACGCCGCCACATCTTGCTGTCAAGGGCTGCTTGGGGCTCGATCCAAAGACAAGGACACCTCGCCCTCGACGCTCTCTGGTGCACCACCGCCGTGTAAACACACCATCGAGGCAACCCCACTGCGACTCTATCCAGCTTGCTGTCCCCTTGGGCGAAAAGCTACCGGCCCATGCATGCAACTGTTGCTGCTCCAACAAACAAACATGCCTTGCTTCGAGCGCAAGCCCAGCAAGTGGTCTAGCGCTTGCTCCGCAACTCGTGCATGTTGCGGACGTCATGGCCTTGGCTCCGATCTGCTCGGGAGCAATCTGCCTTCGCCTTTTCCCACCAGGAGACATGTCCCTACTTTGCGCATGCCAAAAAAAAGGGACGTGGCCGCCTTTAAGTCGGCAGGCGCGGACGGTAGACCCATTCCCAGTCGGTCGGTAGATGGGATGCCCATTGAGTGGCCGGCGCGCAATATGCGGATGGCCAGCGGTTGAAGGCTCATGCGCTGTTGTTCATTCCCCAATTCGCTTCGAGTCCGCCACTCCCCCTCATCCATCCAGTCCATTGGAGCCCTCGCCCGTTGCTTCGTTGCAGCTAGCTATAGTCCCAAGCCAACCCACATGATGGCCACCATGACGACGACTTCAACCTCGATGGTTCAGCAGCAGCAGCAGGAGCAGCCGAGTAGTCCGTCCTCAGCGGTGGCGACGCGTGGGATCTGGTCCCTGGACGAGCACGACCGCTTCCTGCGCGCCATGAAGCTCTACCCGAAGGGTCCGTGGAAGGCGATCGCGGACCACATCGCCACGCGCTCGGTGCGCCAGGTGCAGACCCACGCGCAGAAGTACCAGGAGAAGGTCTCGCGCCGCCTGCGCGGGCTGCGCAAGTCCAAGAAGAAGCTCGTACGCCCCGAGCACCGCATCGACGACGACACCATGGAGCTCTGCAAGCTCGTGGACAGCGCCGCCGAGAAGCTCGTGTGTTGCTCGTCGCCCAAGGTGAAGAAGGAGGCCGGCGTCGACGGCAGCAAGGACGCCGGTACCATGTCCCCTGCGGACAAGAAGACCGCCTCGGTCGCGGCCGTGTCGGCCATGACCACGTCCACGAGCGTGCTGGAGCTCGAGGCCGCGCTGAAAGCCGACGACCTGGAGCCGCTTCCCGACGTCGACTTTGACAACATCGAGCTCGACCCCGTGCACTTCCCGACCGTGAGCGAGTCGCTCGACTTTTTGATCGAATATTTATCCGTATGACCGACCCCGTCGAGCGACTTTAGAAGACTTTTAGAAGACCAGCAAGCAACCGTACAGAGCCGAAGAAACATTGGACGCGCGCCCGGCCGCCAGCCAGCCCGCACCACCATGACCCGCCCACCCGCCGGACACATCCACACACATCCACACACAAGAGCTGTGCAGTGCTCGCGTGCGTGCACGTCCGAAGTGAGAAACCTTTGCCTTTGGTGCGACTCCATACAGGAGGAAGGGGTTTGCTTCGTATTTATAGAAAGCCACTCGTAATACAGTTTTGTCCGAGCACCGGTGTTGGCGGCCGTCCCGACAGGGAGGGTCCCAATGGTAATGACTTGCGGCGCCGCGAACGCAGCTCGCTCGCCTCTCGGGCTCACACCCCACAACACCCCACACACAAGAGAGAGAGAGAGTCACGCTGCTGCCGCGCAACTGCAGGACGTGTCTGTTGCAAGCCTCCCGCGAGATGTTCGCCGTCGTCTCCGCCGCCACTTGGCTGCATTTGCTTTCGATCGGTGTGCTGCTCCCCGGTGAGCATTGGTGCGGGAAGTGGTCTCGCCTGTCATTTCGCATAGGCGATGTATGATTTGGAACCAGTCACGTGGTTCGTTCCTATCAATTGGCGGGCGTCATCACAAGGTTGTGTAGCGAGGGAGCCGCCCTCTCATCCTTGGGAATGACGAATCGAATCTCTCCGAGAAAGCTCTCTGCGCTCTCCTCGTGGAGCTCATCATGGAGCAGCCGATGGCTTGCGCTGTTGGCCGAGCTTTGGCGAAGGGCTCGTGATCAAAAGCCCAAGCAGTATGAGGTTGAACTTCAATGTTGCGTCACATAGGCATGCGCAAAAGCGCGCTGTCGACGCCACAGCGTGACGCAAAATGATAACCCGGCCGCGTCGTCGTCGCCTCAACTGCCGCGAGATCCGCCACCGCGTGCTGCAGGCGCGTCGGCTCCTTCAACGAGGTTATTCCGTGGGGAGAGCTGCAGACGAGCTCGATGCTG
>JAASFQ010000589.1:0-18459 GCA_023333845.1 Globisporangium polare | reverse complement strand
GGTCTTCAGTGCTGTAGAACGTGATCTTCTTGTTCAGCGACGCATTCCCCGTCTGGATCTTCAGCTGCATACCCAGGCGGGAGTGTGGGCGTGCCGTGACTGCAGCGCACGAATAGCTCTCGCGGTTGTCGTGGGGCGAGAGGAAGTTGAGCATGCGCGTCTCGATGTCGACTTGAAGCTGGATCGACGCCTTCTTGCTGCCAAGTTTCTCCAATACACTGTCTGATTTCTTGACGGTGAAGGTGAACAGCGTGACTTCGGAGCGTGGCGGGTTGTCGCGGTTGAAACCGAAGATGTTGTGCGAGGATCGGCTGCGGCCTTTCTCAGCCATGATGTTCGTCTCTTGCAGGTCGACAGGCGTCTTGAGACCAAATGAAAGAGGCTTCTCGTAGATGTTGGAGCCTCCCATCGGGTACGTTCCCAGCGACGATCGCCCTCCTTCCCCTCCTCGAGGGATCTCAATCGGGTACTTCGGAGACGACGACAGCACATTCGGCATTGACGTAGCCGTGGAGCCACTGCCGTTCGCTGCCCCCTCGACGAGGCGCGCCATGGGGATCGCGTTCGTCATGTGCCCATTGTTGTGGTTGTTGGCACCGACGTTGCTGGAGCTGAACGGCGAGATGCCCGACGACGAGAGCGACATCATGCTGGAGCTGAACGTTGTCGCATTGGACGCCACATTCGACGCGCCGCCCGTGCTGGTCGAGTTCATCGTGGACGCGGTCGACGACGACGGAGGGGGCGGCGGCGGGATGCTCGTATGGTCGTTCTCCTCGCCGCCATACTCGCTACCGTTCGCGGCGGCCCCGGCCGACGACGTCGCGGCGCCGCGGCCTTCCTGCTTGCTGATGAGGTGCCAAGCGCTGCGCGTGGCCTGGTCGGCCTGGAAGAGGTGCTGCTCGACCATCATGAGCTTCCCGAGCGTCTCGCTGTCCATGGCCGGCTGCTGCTTCGCAAAGTACCGCTCGTCCTTCTTGGTCTCGTCCCGTGCCGCCGCCGAACTACCGCCGCTTGCCGAGGTGCCGTTGGACGTCGTGGTGGTGGTCGTCGCGTAGGACGACTTGGAGCGCTCCATGGGAGAGAGGCGCGCACAGAGAGCGCGGGAGAGCGTATTTGCTTGTCTTGCCTTGCCTGCCTGCTGCCAACCCACCTGCTGCTGCTGGCTTCTCACTCGCTCACTCGCGGGAGAATGCGGAATTCACCTCTTTTTTCTCTCTCTCTCTCGCTCGCTTTCCGCACTCACTTGATCCCCCCTCGGCTGCTGTTTTTCGGATGTGAGAGAGCTGCTTTTCTATCGGGGCGTGTCAGAGGCGGGTCAAAGGCATACAAACGCCAAGTGAACGGGTCGAGGAGAACTGTTTCGCTTCGGGTGGGCGACGTACTCGGATGATTTCTGCATCTTTCTAGCAGTCTCTGATAGACTAGCGTGCAGGTGTGGAAAGTGCAAATAGAGCTTGGAAGAAGGATCCTGCACACTGATTCGCTGATTCCGAGATTTACGCATCTTATTGCTGTAAACAGCTAGAAAGCAGAAATCCCCGAAACTGACTTGCTGGAAAGCAGAAATCCCTCGAAACTGACTCGTTTGTAAATTCGTACTATGGGTCCTCTGTAACTGAATAATTGACTCCCGCAGATTCAAGTCCCACGATACCGATAAGCCTCTCCAATGTACTCCTCGCTTCCTCGATGATCAACCAAAACCGATCAAAACGACATTCACCTATCCAGCTTTATTTTCCAGAAAAAAGCACCACTGTATTTGATAATCTGTCCTGCTCGCGAAGGATATCGTCCAGCCCACAGTATTGGCTTGAGACGTCTTTCGGAGCCTGCTTGTTCAGAAAGGAACCCCGCCAACGCAAGCACGCGAGCGACCTGACAGGCAGCTTCGCGCTTGTTTGTTTGGTTGCGTTGCGCCGTGTGGTTGCTCTGCTGTGTGGTTGCGTTGGCCCATCCAAAGGAAAGCGGGCGGAAGGCGCAGTGAACACTCCCGTCGTGAAGTGGCGGGGAGGAGGGCACAAAACGAGCAAATTCACGTTGCAAATTCACGTTACCACCGATTGATTGTGCGCGAGGGATTTGATCGATCGCTCCATCGTGCGTCCGCATGAAGTAACTAACTTTGTTTTCGACTGTGGCGCGGTTGAACTTGCGCCGACTGGGAAAACGAGCAACGGATATCGGCAATCACAAAAGTGCTCGTTCGCATTGCAATGCTTGCTCAAGCTTCCGCTGAGCGCAATGATGCAACCTGTTGCTGGTATCTGCGGTAGCTATACGCATCGATGTGCGCTTGCTTGCTCCCATATTGCTCGTGCGCTTGTTGGCTTGCGTGCGTGATTGCAAGCTCGCGCTGGTACCCGTACCGTATTCCCCAGTCGCGAGTTGTATGGTCGTAGCGAAGTGTGGCTGCCTCCGCCGCAAACGGCCATGAAGCCAGCGCGGGCAGTAGCAACACCAAACGAACAGTCACAAAGGAAGCAAGCAAGCAGACAAGCGCTTCATGCGACAGTCGCGTCCGCCCGCTCGGCTGTCTGTCTGTCTATTGCGCGTGGCGATGTCTATCTATTGCGCGTGGCGAAAGTCACTCTTGTCGTGTTTACAGTACGCGCACTGCTTCTCCGGAATGTAATCTGGGGACCGCTGGTCCGCCGTCGAGAGCGGGCTGCGGCACACAAAGCATGTCACGGCCGCGCCCTGCGCGAGCGCGGGCGTGAGCGACACGCGGTCGTCGAAGATGTAGCACTCGCCCCTGTAGTGCGCGCCGCCCACGCGCTCAAAGTACTTGAGGATGCCGCCGTCCAGCTGGTATACCTCGCGGTGGCCGTCGCGGAGCAGCACGTGCGATGCCTTCTCGCAGCGCACGCCGCCCGTGCAGAACATGACGATCGGCTTGTCCTTGGGCACGGCGGCCAGCTGCTCGCGCACTTTCGACGGGAACGCACGGAAGCTCTTGAGCTCGAGATCCACGGCCTTGTCGAACGTGCCCAGCCGCACCTCGTAGTCGTTCCGCGTGTCCAGCACCACCATGTCCTTCTCCTCGTCGAGCCATTTCTTAAACTCTTCCGCCGACACGTGCGCTGCGAGTCCGTCCTCGGCGGGTTTCACGTCGTCGACGCCCATGGAGATCACCTCCTTCTTCACCTTGACGAGCATGCGCGGCAGCGTCAGTCGCTCGGAGAGCGAGTCCTTGAACTCCATGGTGCGCAGGTCAGCGTGCAGTCTGCGCAGCTCGCGTTGCACCGCGTCCACCGCCGCACGCGTGCCGCTCAGCCGGACGTTCACGCCCTCGACCGAGAGCAGGATCGTGCCGCGCAGCTGCTGCTCGTCGGCCGAATCATTCCACGCCGCCGCGCACTTGAGCAGGCGCGCCTTGATCTCCGGAAGCTCCGACGCACGAAACACGCAGAAGCCGTAGGCGGACGAGTTCACGATCGCGCGCTGCGTCAGCTGCTCCTCATTCTCTTCCGATGCGGTCATCGTCAATCCATCCCCCAAAATGGCTGTGACGAAGGCTGGTTACTTCACTGAAGTAGCATCACGCCCACTGGAATCATATTGGTTGGATGAGCTTCACTGGAAAGAGGTAGAGAGTCCCAAAACGACGTCAATATGTGTCCTGCACATATTTAGCCATAACATGAGCATATAATTACCACGACTCTGACCATTCTCGCCTGACCGTTTTGCTCCTATTATGTCTTGCTTTGAAATTGCACGCACATTCACGTATCTTTACTATTCTCCACCATCTGCTGATACTTTGCTGTAATCATGCACGACTGATGAGCGTTTCGACAGTGATTCTCTGCTCAAGACAGGCGAAGATCCAACCTTTGGCGCACAGCTGATTTTCATCGGTCACAAGACAACAAAACACCAAGCACCAAGGCCACCATGCGCGAGTGGATGGCGACGCCGAGCGTGATCGTGGACGAGCAGCGGCTGCTGCACAACGTGCAGCGCATGCAGCAGCTTGCGACCGACCACCATGTGCAGCTGCGGCCGCACACCAAGACCCACAAGACCGTCGAGATCACGGAGCTGCAGCTGCAGGCCGGCGCGTGCGGCATCACGGTCGCCAAGCCGTCCGAGGCGCACAAGTTCCTGCACAGCGGGCTCAAGGCGCTCAAGAGCATCCTGGTTGCGTACCCGGTCGTGCAGACCAGTAAGGTGAGCAAGCTGCTCGTGGCGGCGCAGCAGTTCGACATGGAGGTGCGCATGACGGTCGACAGCGTGAACGGCATCGACGCGGTCGAGAAGGCGGCCAACTCGTGCGACTACAAGGTCAGCGTGCTCATCCACATCGACGTGGGCTACCACCGCGTGGGACTGGAGGAGGGCGACCCACGGATCCTTGAGTTCGCCAGGCGCATCGAGAAATCCCCGAACCTCGAGTTCACGGGATTGCTTTCCCACGCAGGTACGCGCATGTGTTGAGTTGAGTTGCGTTCGTGCATACATGAGAATGCAGCGCTGATGGCGTATGACACATATGTGTTGTTATTGTGTTTGATAGGCCACGCCTACTCCAGCAAGAGTGTGGAGGAGTGCGCTGCAATTGCGGAGACGGAGCGCAGCACGCTCGTGCGCATCAAGTGCATGCTGGAAGAGGTATAACGTGTCACTTGCCAATGTGCCCTCCATGCAACCGGCAACTTGCTCACGTTATATCGTGTATTACCTGATGTAGAACGGAGTCGCGGTCCCGGTCGTGTCCGTCGGCAGCACTCTGACGGAGCCAGCGCGCAAGAGCTTTGTGGGAATCACCGAGGTCGGTTTCCCGTTTACTTGTATGCGAACGTGAGGTCTTGCCTCTTACTGTTGTACTGATACTGACAATGAACTCGCTGTGTTCTTTTCATTCGATGTAGATTCGCCCTGGGAACTACGTATTCCTGGACCGCACGCCCGTGAACATCGGCCTGTTCTCGATCAAGGACGTGTCGCTGGGCGTGCTCGTGACCGTCGTGAGCTCCAACAAGCACTACTTCATCGTCGACGCCGGCTCCAAAGTGCTCAGCTCCGACGCGTACGTTTTCCTCATCAGACTTCGGCTTTGAATCATTTCCCACACACTGACGATTTCTATTATGCTCTCGTAGACCACGCGCAGTCGAAGGCGGCGGATTCGGAACGAGTTGCTACGGCCTCGCGTTCTACGAAAAGGACTTTGAGCACCTGGAGAAAGTGCCCACGCAGAACAAGTCCGTGTTGGAAAGCGGTCGCGAGGTCACGTGCTTTGAGCTCGCGAAGCTCTCGGAGGAGCACGGCTGGATCAAGCAGGTCGAGGGCATTCCGCACCCTCCCATTGGCCAGCGCATGATCATCCTGCCGAACCACGCGTGCGTCGTCGTGAATCTGACCGACAACCTCTACATCCAGGGCGAGCACGCCAAGACCTGGAAGGTCGTTGCGCGAGGCTGCAGCCAGTAAGTGTCTGAAAGCTGGTACGGCACTGCTGTCGTCGTAGACTGACTGGAGCCACACTGTCCAAACAACAACGGCTCACTAACTGGATATGAACAGGGGTGAGCACATACCTTGCCAAGTCGCCGTTGTTTGTATTCTCTTAGAACCACTGAGGTTGCAGCTTGGTCCTCCACTCGATCCCACTGTCTTCCCTCAGTTTCTCCACCAGCTGCGCACAAGTCGCGGGCAATTGCGACGGTTGCGTATCGTCTTTTGTGCGGAAGTTGCCCAGCATCTGCTCCGTCGCACTCTCAATCACGCGCAGCTCCTGCTCGTGCGTGCGCATGTACCTGCTGAACGCGTCCGTGGGCAGGTGCGACTCGTGGAGAGATTGTGTCCACTCGTCCGCGTAGAAGAGCTTGATGAGGTGTCTTCGGAAGGGGGACGCGAGCACTTTCTCCATCATGACCGTGAACGCAGCGCTATCCGTATCAGCATCAGAAGCATGGCCTTTTTGAGCGTTTGAAGCGCTATGAGGCAGCTTGCTTGCTCGGTAATACGCCGCGCGTGCGGCCATGTCCGATGGCGACTGGTAGATCCACGTCGTGAGGCAGAAGCGCGGCTGGCGCGACGGCAGCACGCGGTGCAGCATCTGCTGCGACGAGAAGAGCACCATGTCCCCGAAGCGCGGTGAGACTACGACCGGCTGCTCGCTTGGGAACGGGTACAGCACGATCTCGCCGCCGTCGCCCTCTTGCCAGTGCTCATTAAGGTACAGCACGGCGGTGACGCACTTGCCGTCGTCGCCGTACGTGTCAAAGTGCAGTGGGAAGCAGCCGCCATTGCCTTCGTTATACTGGAGCTTGACCATCGCTCCGCTTAGCGACAGCCACTGCGGCAGCGCTTGCTCGAGCGGTGCGAGCACGACCTCGTCCTCGAAGAAACGCTTGAGCACGGGTGCCTCGCTGCGGATGCGCTCGAGCGCCAGCTCCGTCTCGACGATGTGGCGCTTGTGCAGCAGCGTCGGCTGCGCCTCACCCTTGAGCAGGATGTGCGTCGCATTCGCGTAGAAGTGACCGCTGGCGCGCAGCTGCTCCATCTCGCGCTTGATCGCCTGCAGATACGGCGCCGGGAAGGCGTTGCGCACGACCGTGTAGCCGCGATGCAGCAGCTCTCGTGTCATCTCGGGCGTCACGGCCTGCGGCCACGAGGCTCCTGTGGCTGCTGGTGGCTGGTCACCTGACGCAGCTGAGGAGGTTGTGGAAAGCGCGCAGCCGGGGTGATTGAGGCGCTGCGAGCGCGAGAGGAGGCAGCGAGGGCTGCTGCGCCACAGGCTTCTCATCTTCGGGTGAGAGTTATTGTTGCGAGATTGGCATGCATTTGTGAAACCAGCACATCAAAGTCACTGAAACCTCTTTATACATGCTCTTTACTGTCATTACCGTACCTCTTCGTGATTGATGATGGCTTGCTTTTGGAATCGAACTGTCCAAATGCAGCGCAACGGCAAGAGCAATGGCGGAAGCAATGCGTTCGAGTTCGTGCCGAGCGCCGTGGTGGAGCGAGCGTTCGTGCACAACATGGTGTTAGTGTATCACCCTTCGCTGTTGTGCTGCGTGTGGCAGCAACCGCTGTGTTGTGTGCTACGTCACTCACGTGTGCGGCTCTTGTCTTTTGCTTTGAAGGTACGCTGCGTGTCCGAAATGCTCGGCGTCACTTCAAGCCCAGATGCAGGCCCAAGCGAATGGCGGCGGCGTCACGCTGTCCTCCGCAATAACAAGAGCAGCCGCAGTACTACCAGCAAATGTCATTGAGTGCACCACGTGCGGTACTTGGACGCGGGTGGCCGCCGTGCAGTACAAGTTCCGACTCAAGGTGGGCATCACTTGAAAGCTGGCCTAGCGAGTATGCTCGCTATCGATTGCCTCTCTCTCATAGTTGCGATATACTCACAGATCCGGGTCGCGTATGGCGCCAGCGTTGTGGACGCCATGCTCTTCGACGAGATTGCGCAGGAGTTTATCGGTGCGAACGCCACGCGACTCCAGACGGTAAGGTTCATGTCGACCACACACGCGATGCCATCTGATTTCTACGCAACTGAATGCTAAGTTGTGCCTCACAAACTGTGTGCAGATCCAGCTGCAGTACCCGTCGCTGCCGTGGCTCCTGGAAGAGCTGCTCGTGGGGCTGCGTGTGTCGTTCCGCTGCCAGCGACCGCAAGACCGCGCGAGCAGCACGGGCGGAGCGCCCACGTATACCGTAAGAAAGACTTGCTGGCTCGTCGCTCTCTGCTACGCACACACTTGAACATGTGTGCTTCTATTGTGCCCACGACTCGAACAGAAAGACCTCAAGATCGTCAAGATCGCGCCGCTCGCGAACGTGCTGCTGCCAAAGTCGCCCGTGAGCCTCGCGATGGAGGCTCTCAACCACGAGCACCACCAACGGGCTCTCTTCTCTGCTGACGAAGCCACGGACGAGTGACACTTGAGCATGTGCGTGGCAAGCCACAGAGAGAGGACAGCAGCAGTCCCGCGGTGATCACTGTGTAGACGACAGAGCTGCTCCGTGAGCTTCAGCAGCTCGTTCCTTTTGTTATTTAAACCGCGTGGACGGAAGAAAAACAACAATAGCATTGTTGCCTGCTGGCGCTGCGGATGAAGCCCCGAATGGACTTGGCGCTCTGTTTGCGTTCGACTACCACACGGAGCTCGAACAACAGCGAGGCCCTCCACAGCGGCTTCTCAACAAGGTGTGGGAGCGCACCGAGTCTGCGTGGACCCCTGCACTGGAGAACCCGATTTCGTACACGAACCCGCTATACAAGGTGACCAACGACGTGCTGTACGCACGCGACAGCATGAAGCACATGGTGCTGTGGCGCGGGATGTTCCTCCGCTGGGACCCGGAGCAACGCCTATCTCATAACAAGCAAGAGGCAAGCGACCCGGCGCCGGAAGAAGTATCATATTGTGCTGCGTCAACTGAAGCCACTAGTAGAGACAACGTTCAGATCCTTGCTCCAAGGCAGGGAACGACGACTGCGTCCAGTGTAGACACTGAGATCAACGAGAAGGAGCAGAAGAAAGGCTTCGCTCTTGAAGACGAGATGGTCAACACTTTCCACCACTTGAGGCGCCGAACGGCGGCGCTCTCGATTTGTACCGACGAGAGCAACGGTGAAGAGTGCGAGTAGGCGACGACGCCTATCATGGCTGCTGCTCCGCATTCTCTAATGTGAACGACCGTCTCTGCGAGCAGCAGCGCCTGAGTCAGTCGTAAGGTGGAGCTGCAGGGTCTCATCTATCGAAGGGACAGACCTCACCTACGTGAGTGTGACACCGTTTGCTACACAGAGCGGAAGCCAGGCATCCTTGGGGGTTGGCCGTCTCATTTCTTGAGTGCGGCGTGGATCGCAAGGCGGATCGTTCGGGAGTCCTTGCACGCGACGAGAAAGTTCTGATCGTCTCTCGTGACCAGATCTGTGGTCTCAAATGGCTCACGAAGCTTGCCTTGCCCATCGATCTGGCCTCAGCCCGAGATCGCGTCTGGTCCCGTCGACTGGTTGCTGCTACTTGGCGACTTTGAAGCCAAGTTCCCCTCTTCGAGCGCCACCAGGAAGTTCGCGCGGTGCTCTGTACTGGAGAACACGGCCTTCTTGACGATTGGCTGGGAACTGGTAGTGGTGGTGGTCGACTGGGTCGTGGGCTCCAAGGCGAGTCGCAACTCTGGGAGAGCAATCACTGCCGAGCACGAGAAGCTCTTGCAGCTACCTTCTTGGGATCGCATGAACGCGAGCAAGCGCTTGTCCGCGTCGACCTGGTGGATCATGGAAGGAGCAGCACCTGGCCACACCAGGTGGACAAACGGAAGAATGTCTCTCGCGAGAAGACAAAAGACAAAAAGGCAATCTATATTTAAACTTGGAGCAAAAGAAGCAACGACCACCATCCAATGCGAGTGTGGTTTCTCGTTCCCACCCCACCCTCTTCTGCTTCTGCATCTTCTACTTATCTCCGCATGATCGCCTTGCTCCTCGTCGGCGCGCCGTGACTCTTGCCCTTGATGTTGCCCTTGCCGCGCTTGGAGCGCGGGCCAGAGGTGACCTTGACGCCTCGCGAGCGCGCCTTCCGCGTCTCCTCCTTGCGGATCTTCGTCTCGCTCAGCAGCTCGTCCTTCGCGTACTTGTTCACGTTCGACTTCTTCGCGGGCAGCTGCGGCTTCTTGCCGTTGCGGTAGTCCAAGCGCTTGCCGCCGTTGTCGTCTTCGGCGTCGCCCTCCTCGCCGCCCGTGAACACGCGCTTGTTCTGGCGCTGCTGCCACTTCTTGTAGATCGCGCCCACCTCCTTCTTCTTGCGCACGTTCACACCGCTCTCGTTGCGGCGCTTGAGCGTACCCTGCGCCGTCAGCTCGCCCGCTGTCGTCTTGACGAACTTCTTCTTGCGCACATCCCAGTGCAGGATGCGACGCTTCTTGTTCAGCTCGATGGCCTCGTCCGGGTTCACGTCCAAAATCGCCTCCTCGAGCCGCGCCTCCTGGAACGAGTTGACCTTGCCGCCCTCCGCCTTGCCGGCCAGGAACTCCTCGGTCGCGTGCTCGCCGTCCTTGAGGTAACCGATGTAGTTCTCGCGGTCGATGAAGCTCTTCTTGCCGTCAGCGGCGTCCTCGTCGTTCTCGATCTCGTAGTTGTCGTCGCCCTCGACTGCGCCGCTGTCAGCGCTACCACCCTCCGCCTGCTGCTTAGCCGCCGTGATCTCCTTCATCACGTCCACCTCCTTCTCGCCCGCCGCCACGCGCTTCTTGATCTGCTTGCGGTCGAACTTGGACAGAAAGAACGTCTTCTTCTGCGCCTGCGCCGCCAGCAGCTCCTCTCTTGCCAGCGCCGCCGCTGCATCAGCCGCGACCTTCTGCGCAACACGGCGCGCGAGCTTCTCGCGCTCAGTGGCCTCGTCGCTCGAGTCCTCCTCGTAGACCTTGTCGAGCACGCCCGTGTGGTCCTTCTCGCCTTTCGTGGCCTCCTTGCGAATGATCTTGCCGTGCAGCTTGCGCTTGCCCTGCATCATGATCACGGCGGCCGAGTTCTTCTTGGCTGCGTGCGTACCGCTCGCGATCTCGAAGATCGTCTGCGGCGGTCGGAAGGTCTGCAGCGACTCAATGTACTCAACCTTCTCGGCCTTTGAGTCCTCCTTCATGTACGCCTCCATGAACAGTGGGTGGATCTTCTTCGCGAGCACGTCCTTGGCGCGCTTGATCGAGAGCTTGGACGGGTCCGCGCGCGTGCGCGAGTACGCCTTGTATGCGTTCTCACACACCTTGACGAGCGGCGAGACCTGCGGGTGGTTCTTCATCACGTCCGCCATGTGCTCCGTCTCCTGGTCGATGAGCTCGTTTGGGAACGCGCCATAGTGGATGTCCGCCACCTGCATCGTCTCGAGCGAGTACGGCGTCACGTCCACGGGCGTCGAGTCCTCCAGGCGACGGCCGATGTACAGGTGCAGGTCCACCATGAACGGCATCTCGTCCGGGTCCACAAAGTTGAACGCCGTACCACTGCGCCCGGCACGCGCCGCACGACCGACACGATGCACAAAGAGCTTGGCGGTCGACGGGAACGAGTAGTTGAGCACGTTGTTAAGCAGCGGGATATCGATACCACGCGCAGCCACGTCCGTCACGATCAGCAGGTTGGTCTTCTTCGCGCGGAACTTGCCGATGTTGATCTTGCGCGACGCCTGGTCCATGTCACCGTACACGCACGACGACTCGATGTGGTTCGCCTTGAGCAGCTCGTGCAGCAGCTCGACGTGGTGGCGCGTGGCCGCGAACACGATCGTCTGGTCGTCCTTCGGGATGAACTCGCGAACCATGTACAGGAAAAGCGCGGCCTTGTCGTTCGAGCGCACGGTGAAGAACGTCATTTTGAGGTTCTCCGAGATCTTGTTCTCGACATCCAGACGAATGAGCTCCGGTTCGCTGAGACCGGCGCGCGCGAACTGCACGAGCGCCTTTGGCAGCGTCGCGGAGAACAGCAGCGTCTGGCGACTCGTCGGCATATTCTTCAGAATCTCCTGCAGCTGCTCAGCGAAACCCATCTCGAAGATGCGATCTGCCTCATCGAAGACCACGTACTCGACGACCTTGAGGTTGAAGTCCGGAATTTCCTGCAAGTGGTGCATCAGACGACCGGGCGTCGCGACGATGATGTCTGGGTTCGACGCGATCGACTCGAACTGCTGCTCCATACCCTCACCACCGACGATGAGCGAGATCTTGAGGTTCATGAACTTCGCGAGCATTTTGGTGAAGCGCATGGTCTGCACGGCGAGCTCACGCGTGGGCGAGAGGATGAGCGCGCGCACGCCGATCTTCTTCGAGTGCTCCTTGAGCTTCTCGAGCATCGGGATCAGGAACGCCGCGGTCTTTCCGGAACCTGTACGCGCCATGGCCACGACGTCCTTGCCCGAGAGCACGATCGGAAGCGACTTGCGCTGGATCGGCGTCGGCACCTTGTATCCCATGGCCATGACGCCGCGGAACACGAGCGGGCTCAGCCCGAGGTGCTGGAAGCCGCCCACGCCGGCGCCCTTGCCGTTGCTCTTGCCGTGCGTGGTGCCGCCCACCGCTGCAGGCGCATTCTTCTTGGTCTTCTTGAGCAAGTCATCGCCGGCCATGATGGATCAATGGATAGATAGATCGACGAAGGTGGCGCGCAGTCAGCTCACTCACTCAACCTGTCGATCGCTCTCTTCTTCTTCTTCTTCTTCTCACTTTGTGATTCAAGTCCAAACGTCACAAGGCAAAACCATTGGGCGGCAGCAATTTCGAGCAGCTCCGATAGCTCATTGGCTGAAATCGGAATGTTGAACAGCGCGCTTCAGGTGGACCACATATGTTCCACCATCTCTAATTAAGCGTGGACAGCACCGTTTCAGGAGCCAAATTGCTTTTATTTATGTAGACCACGTGGAGTTAGGCAAATTTGGAGAGCACTTGGCGTGGGACACATACATTGAACACGAGATTTTTGGCTCTGCCTCGTCGTCGCTGTCAATTCTTCCGCACTTTGCGCACTCACTTCGCTTCCATCGGGAGAGCATGTCGCTTGGAGACCGCCTCCGTGCGCAGCACAGCGACGAGCAGGACGAGGGCGAGTGGGCGAGTCGCTACGAAGACACAGCAGAAGCGCTCGAGGCCGCAGCGTCTGTAGCAGCGGCGATCGCCTCAAACGGCGAGCGCGAGTGGGACGCGACGGCTGGCGCGCTCACGTCGGTGGCAGCGCACGACCAGGCCGAGGGCATGCTGACGTCCGAATCGGCTCAGGACAACAAGGAAGACGCGATGGAGCTCGCTGTGCTCGGCGACACCTGTCCGATCTGCCTTCAGGGCCTGCTCGACTCGGTGATGATCCAGACGTGCTACCACGTGTACTGCTTCGAGTGTCTGAGCACCTGGGTGCAGAGTCTCGCGCTCCATGGCGTCGACCCACCGACGTGTCCGCTCTGTAAGGCGCAATTCGAGACAGTCTTCACCAACGTCGTGTCGGAGCACGAGTACGAAGTGTTCCGCTTCCACGGCCAGGAGCAGAGGAGAGACGCGAGCGCGGTCACACGACAACGCGAACAGAGCGCGCAGCGACAACAGCGGCTGCAGCGCAGGTCGCTCGTGTATAGGCGCCGCATGCGACTGGCGAAAGTCAATGGCATCTCTGTGCTTGCACATATCACAGCAGACTCGGGCGCTGAATTACTGGTCCAATACCCAAAGCTCGTGAAGGTGCGAGGTGAGTACGACGCGTGGCTGCAGCGAGAGTTGGAGGCGTGCATCGGCGCCGACATCGATCTCACCGTGCTCGTATCGCTCATCCAGTGCTGTTTGGACAAGATCCACCGCAGCGACGTCGCGAAGGGCTACAGAGAGCTCGAGGCCGCGCTGCAGCCATTCCTGTACGAGGACGCGGCCGTCTTTGTGCGTGAGCTGGCGTTCTTCCTCGGTTCGCGACTCAACATGGACGCCTACGACGCTGTGGTTGAGTACTGCTGCTCGAGTTGCGATGAGTGCACTGCTGGTGCGGCTCATGAGTGATGTGATCCTCTGAAGGATAATGCCTCAGTAAGTAAATTAACGATTGAAGAGCAGTGAAATGGAGCGAGTATATCGCTGTTGTATCCGTGTATAGGTGCTGCTTGTCGACGCAACACTCGAGCCGCACGATGCAAAGAGGCTGCATCTCTGAAACTCGTAGCTTTACTTCTTGCCGAGCACGAGCGCGAGCAGCGCCATGCGCACGAACATGCCGTTCTCCATCTGGCGGAAGTACGCGGCGCGCGGGTCCGCATCCACCTCTTCAGCGATTTCGCCCACGCGCGGCAGCGGGTGCATGATCACCATGCTCTTCTTGGCGTTCGCGATGCTCTCGAGCGTGATCACGAAACTGTCCTTCACGGCGTTGTACTCCTCCTCCGACTCGAAGCGTTCCTAGGATGGCAATGCACACATTCTTATTAGTCATACAGACTTCCAATAAGCTTACTCTGAGCAAACCTCACCTTCTGCACGCGCGTGACGTAGAGCACGTCGCTCTGGTTGATGACCGAGTCGAGGTCCGAGGTCTCGTGCTGCTTCACGCCACGCGCCGCCAGCTCGTCGAAAATGTAGCGAGGCATCTTCAAACTCTCTGTGTTTGCGCACACAGAAACGATAAGTCATACCTGAACGCAGCCCCAGAGCCAATATGAATGCAAAATAAAAGATCACGCGTGTTACCTGGGGCGACGTAGTTGATCGTGATGTTGAAGAGCGCGAGCAGTCTCGAGAGCGAGTGCACCGTGCGGCCGTTCTTGAGGTCGCCGACCATTGTCACCACTTTGCCCGAGAGGTCGTCCAAGTTGCGGCCCAGCTCGTTGTAGATCGTGTACAAGTCCAGAAGCGCCTGCGTCGGGTGCTCGCCGACGCCGTCACCCGCGTTCAGCACGGGCTTCCTGGTCGCAGCGGCGGCGACCGCGGCGCTGCCCTTGACCGGGTGGCGCAGCACGATCACGTCCGAGTAGCACTCCATGCAGCGGATCGTGTCGGCCAGCGTCTCGCCCTTCTTGCTACTAGACGAGCTCTCGTTCACTGGCACGACGAGACCGCCGAGACGAAGCATCGCGGCCTGGAACGAGCACGACGTGCGCGTCGACGGCTCGAAGAACACATTCGCGAGCAGCTGTGTGGTGCAGTCGCGACGAGCAGCGCGTCAGCATCACCAGCTCAACGACAGGCGCAATGTATGCAGCGCGTACCTTTCCCTTGAGGAGGTCGCACGCGCCTTGGCTCTTGACGATCGCGCGCATCTCATCGGCGACTTGCAGCACGCGCCTGCGCAACACACACACACACACACACACACAAGAGGCAGCAAGACTCAGTAACAGCCCATCAAAGGCAAACACATAGAGCGATGATAGGGGAACTCACTTGGCGCTCTCGACGCCAAACTGCTCAATGGAGAGGATGTTCTCGCCCGCCCACGATCCCTTCGCGTCCAGAGCCATGGTGCTGTGATGCTGTTGCAGGTATTGAGCTCTTCGTTGGTTGTGTGGCCGATGCGGAACGTGTGGTGCTTGCTTCAATGGTCACTTCGACATCGTGTCTTCCTAACCCTCTCTATTATGTGCTCCTGCGATTTCTGTAAAACAGCGAGAGAAGAAAGCTACATTCGCAGGCTATACCTGTTATTTCGGGTCCATCTATTGTTTCAAGGGTCGAATCGTACTTGAAGGAGCCCACCCAGTAGTCTGGGCAGTTGAAACGGGGAAATATGGAGTAGCCACCCGCTAAAATACGAATTTCAAAACTTCTTCCGCGCCAAAGGCACTCGCGCTTTTGAGAAAGCTGGCCGCCTTGCAAACAGCATCGGCAGCCATGAGCGAGGACAGCGCCAAGAAGATGAAGCAGGGCGCCGGCAAGCGTCTGAACGACAAGCAGCGCGTGGAGATCATCCAGATCTCGGAGAACTCCAAGACCTCCAAGCGCCAGATCGCCGAGAAGTACGGCGTGAGCGAGGCCGCGATCCGCAAGCTGCTGCTCAAGAAGGACGAGTTCCTCAAGCGCTACTACGACACGCCCGAGGAGATCCGCGACCAGCGCCTGCGCGGCAAGAACCACGGAGGCAGTGGCGCCCATGACGCCGATGGGGTGACCGTCGCTGCCGGCGCGGATGCGGCTGACTTCGCGCGCACTGCTGGCGCCGCCACCAACAGCACGACCACGCCCACCAGTGCGCCAACTCCCGCGTACACGAGAAGCCTGTACCCTCCGGATGACCCGTGGAAGCAGGGTCTCCACACACTCGCTGGTAAGGTCGCGCCGTTCCTGAAGAGTTTTGTGCAGGGTAAGCCGATGCGCGATGCAAACACCGTCGCGGCTGCGCTGGCGGTCGCTACAGCAGTCGGTGACGGCCAGAACGTCACTTCCATTGACCAGCTAAGCCTGCCGCAGGCAGCGATTGACTGGATTGGTTTCTCCCGCCTGCTACGCGACATCCGCCGCGCATTTCACCGATTCCCAGAGCTCGGGTACCAGGAAGTGCGCACGCAGTCGTTCATCCGGCGCTTCTGCGAGACGACACTGCGCATCCCGGGCAAGAACATCAAGGCGATCGCGTCCACGGGTCTGATCGTCGACGTCTGCTTTGAGAACGCGACGGTCCCACCGAACGACAAGCGGAAGCTGCCGGTGCTCGCGTTCCGCGCCGACATGGACGCGCTGCCGATCGAGGAGATGAACGACCACCTGCCGTACTGCTCGACGCAGAAGAAGCAACGCAAGGAGCTGCGCAAGCGCAAGAAGCGGAAGTGTGTGGGTGGGGCTGCAGTGACGACACCAGCAAAGACAGACGCACCAGTGAGCGTTGACGCAGTCGCTGAGGGACTGGCAACACCTGTGCAAGTGGGTGAAGAAGCGGCAGCGCAGGAGAGTGGTGATGTCGACCTGGAGGCACCGGCGACGCCACCAGGCGCTGCAGATGGCGATGACTTCGACTATGATGCGAATGGCGGCTTGCCTGCTGCCGCGCATGCGTGTGGCCACGACGGCCACATGGTCATGGTGCTCGGTCTCTGTGCGCTGATCGTACGCAACGCCCACTTGCTTCCACAGGACACGTTCGTTCGGTTTATCTTCCAGCCAGCGGAAGAAGGACCAGGTGGCGCTCAGAAGATGATTGAAGAAGGCGCGCTCGAGGGCGTCGACGAGGTCTACGGGCTGCACAACTACCCGTTCCCGCTCTATAGCGTGCACATGCGTCCGGGTCCAGTGATGGCACACGAGGTGGAGTTCTCGATCGACATCCAGGGCGTCGGCGGCCACGGCTCGGCCCCACAGCAGTGTGTGGACCCGATTCTCGCCGGATCCATGGTAGTGCAGGCACTCCAGACCGTCGTGAGTCGCTCGATCTCGCCCACCGACACGGCCGTGCTCTCCGTGACGCAGTTCCGTGGAGGTGACACGAACAATGTGATCCCGTCGACCGTGTTCCTGGGCGGCACGATCCGAGACTTCGACCTGGAGGTAGCTGAGAAGATCAAGGAGCGCATGGAGACCATCGTGCGCTCGACGTGCGCAGCCGTGGGTGCGACGGCGCAGGTGCACTTCGCGGATGGCTACGCGCCCGTGATCAACCCGTACGAGGAGACGCGCAACGTGCAGCAGGTGGCCATGGACATCGGTCTGTACGTGAGCGAGCAGGGGCTGCCACTCATGGCTGCCGAGGACTTTTCGTACTACCTGCAGGAGCGCAAGGGCTGCTTCTTCTTCCTGGGCACCAAGGAGGACGGCGACGACGACAAGACGCGCGCGCTGCACTCGAACGAGTTCGACTTCAACGACAAGGCCACACCGCTGGGCATCCGCCTGTTTCTGGGCATCCTGCAGTCGCGCTTCCAGTGCGAATTGTACTCGGTCGAGGAGCTCCAGGCCTTCCAGGTCGCCATGGAGCGCATCTCGCTCACAAGCGCCGTCACGATCGTGTAAAAAGAAGGCAGGATAGGTACGACAGTCGCTGGTGCTGGCAGTGAATTTTATGTGTGAGCGAATGTGACAGAAAAGAAGAAACTGGTGACACAAACTGGAGAACACACGTGATAGTACGGCCGCCTGAAGGTGCTTGTTGACCTCGATGGCGACGACGCTCGCATGGGTGGGTGTCCGCGCCCGAGCAAACGTCAATCCTTTTCGAGGGAGAGTGACTTGCCAAGCGCAGCCGCACTGGCCTCACCAACAGGAAGCCGCAGCAGCCCGCATGGAAACGAGGAAGCAACGTCCACACTCCTTGGACATTCCTCAAGTTGTTTCGCTATCACTTTGGCTCGGTTGGTTTTTACCGGGAGTTGTATCGGAAAGCTGGCGAAGACTCAGTCCAAGTGAGCTGTTTTGTTCTGATCCTGGCTATCGACACAGTCAGTATCATGTTGGGTTTCCCTGTTGTAAAGTGTCGAAACTCGGCTGAAAAGTGAAACGCAGTCGCTTTCTCATCTGACTCTCTGATTCTGAGTAACTGGGTGACGCACGCGACTTGTGTGGCAGCGACGACGACACCCGCTCCAGGAAGCCGCTGGAAGTCCATCGTGCTGGTGCTGCTCACTTCCCTTCTCTCGCGACAGCAAGACCTCCGAACGGCGCAAAGACTCGAGAGCGAGCAGCGGTTGTGGACCAGCGCGTGGTCAAGAAAATGCAGACGCTTGCGGCGTTCATTCTCGCTCACAGCGGGTTCACGCATGAGCAGATTAAGTTGCTGCTTTGGATTCCCCGTTCAACAATGACTTGGAGGCTTCACCATCTGACGGATCGACAGGAGCAAGCTCTTCGAGAGATGTTTCGTTTACAAGCATCAGCAGCTCGCACTCATCGTCGCCACTGTCTCGCAGCGATACTTTGTGCTCACCATGGCAGATAGCATCATCTCAACAAGCAGCAGCAGCAGACTGCCGCATGAACATGTGAGGACGGGTGCAGCATTGCGCGATCAACCTGACACGTTCCATGAGCCACTGGTGAGCG